>CAUYQV010118159.1:0-50242 GCA_963574575.1 Galagoides demidoff
ATCAGCTAAGGTGCCAGCCACATACACCCAAGGTGGCAGGTTCGAATCCCCAGCCCGGGCCCGCCAAACAACAATGATGGCTGCAACCAAAAAATGGCCGGGCGTTGTGGCGGGTGCCTGTAGTCCCAGCTACTTGGGAGGTTGAGACAGGAGACTCACTTGAGCCCAGGAGTTGGAGGTTGCTATAAGCTGTGATGCCATGGCACTCTACCCAGAGGGATAACTTCAGACTCTGTCTCCAAAAAAAAAAAAAAATTTTTTAACCATAATCCTAACCCTAACCCTAAAATTCTAATGAGATTAAAAGGATCTAAAAAACAGGGTGGGCATGGTGGCTCACACCTGCAATCCTTACACTCTAGGAGGCTGAGGCTGGAGGAGTGCTGAGTTCAAGGACAAAGCAAGAGAGCTAGATCCCATATCTACTAAAAATAGAAAAAATTAGCTAGGCATCATGGCACACATCTATACTCCCAGCTACTCAGGAGACTGAGGCAGGAGAATAGCTTGGCCTAGGAGTTTGAGGCTGCAGTGAGCTATGATGATGCCACTGCACTCTATGCTGGGCAAGAGAACAAGACTCTTTCTTAAAATAATAATAATAGTAATATTTACTGTTAAAGATGAAATAAAGTTCAATGTACTTACGTAACTGGACAAGTCTTGATTTTCCTGACTCTGAATGGCAGGGCTGGATCAGAGGTGCAAAAGAAACAGCCAGAATCTTTTTGGTTTCCCAAGCTGAAGGGCCTGTGCGCGTTATCTTAGTCAACTATCCCAAAGACAGAATGAAAATATTCAAAAGATTTGGCTATTAGATAGCTTATATTTAAATACAATTATTCCTACATATTCTAAAAATACATAAGTACAATAAAATTAAATAATCTGACAACACAGATCACTGATATGATGTGCCATGATGTACACCTCAGTTACGAATATTCTGACAAAAATGCTTAGCCTGAATATGTCCAAGCCCTAGACTTAACTTCCATTTACAGGCAACTACTGAAAGAGTAACAAGAAGGAACAATCAGATCGAGAATAAGGGGGCACCGCCTATGGCTCAGTGGGTAGGGCGGCAATCCCATATACCAAGGGTGGCAGGTTCGAACCCAGCCCCAGCCAAATGGCAACAAAAAAATAACCAGGTAGGCACCTGTAGTCCCAGCTACTCGGGAGTCTGAAGGAAGAGAATCTCCTAAATCCAAGAACTGGAGGTTGTTGTGAGCTGTATGATGCCATGGCTCTACTGAGGACAACAAAATAAAACTCTGTCTCAAAAAAAAAAAAAGAAAGAAAGAAAGAAAGAAATCAGCAACAAGAGATTATTCTTTGGGCGGTGCCTGCGGCTCAAAGGAGTAGGCACTGGCCCCATATGCCAGAGTTGGTGGGTTCAAACCCAGCCCCAGCCAAAAACTGCAAGAATAAAGTCAACATTGTAGGCAGAAAAAAAAGGGGGCAGAGCTGTCCTTATGGAAAAGTAATTAAAGAAAATTCTGAGTACTCCTTATTTAGTATTTGAAAACTTGTAAATATTTTGCAAAGTTATAAAACAAAATAAAGCCTAAAACAGCAATTCTCATAATTGAAAGAACCACCTGCTGCAACACTCAACCTATATTGAGTCTTGTTTCTTCTGAGAGGTGTAAACATAAAAAGTCATTCTTTCAGTAAGAATGTGATAGGCACCAAATAACAGATATTACTACAGTATCATTGTTACTTTCTTAGATGTAAACCTGTCATCCTGAATATCCAGGTGATTATCCTTATTCTTTGGAGACAAGTACTGAAGCACTGAAACAAGTTTCACCCTGACATCACCCCAAGAATGCACTGAAATTTGGTGGCTAACAGACTGCAATGTAGGGTATCAAAACATTTCCCAATTAGACAACATGGCCCCATGTGTTCTATGTGACTAGGCCAGTCTCCAAATGGCCTAAACAGGTCACAGTACTATTTTGGGTCAGCTCTGTCATGCTATGATTATATGCTAGTCATTTCTAAAAATACCTAAGCCAGTAAATCCTCTACAAAGTAAGCATCTATGTTATGAATCTTAGAACTGAAAGAAGTAAGTAGCCATGTACCAGGTAAACATCAACAAACTAATCACATTCTTATATACTAGCAAAAACATTTTCTAAAACATTTTTAAAGGAGAATTTCTACTTAAAATGAACATCAAATAATTTAATATAATAGATAACTGATATAAGAAGCCTCAGGAAAAATAAACTCCTATTTAGTATTTTTACATAAGCTGACAGAATATAGTAAAGACATCCACAATTGTGAAATTAATCTACCTATGACACAAATTCCAATCAAAAGTCTAATGCACTGTGCATCAAAACAAAGATTTTAACAATATTTGTATAAGAGAAGACATTTAAAACAGTATTCTGAAAAGAAAGAGCAAAGATGGGGTGTAATAAGCACTGCTGAACATTCCAGCCAACTACAGCTGGAGTCACAAAGGCGGCCGTCAACAAAGGCTCAGACCAGCCCCTTCTTCACTGACAGCACTGCCTCTTAAATGGCAGCTGGCAAGTTTCAAAATGGAGAGTCTTTAAGCACTTCTGCTTCTGAGACTGTACCTGGAGGTATAAATATGTGTGTGTGTAAATACATATCAACTACAAATCCTTATCTCATGCGACTGGATAGGCAAAGTGAAAACAGTATGAGGCTTTACTGAAGGATGGTTAGGAAGGAATGTGTTTGCCTTTCTTTTTTTTTGAGACAGAGCCTCAAACTATCACCCTGGATAGAGTGCCACGGCATCACAGCTCACAGCAACCTCCAACTCCTAGGCTCAAGTAATTCTCCTGCCTCCACCTCCCAAGTAGCTGGGAACTACAGGCGCCTGCCACAACGCCTGGCTATTTTTTGGTTGCAGCTGTCATTGTTGTTTGGCGAGCCCAGACTGGATTCAAACCCGCCAGCTCAGGTGTATGTGGTTGGTGCTTTAGCCACTTGAGCTACAGGCGCTGAGCCGTGTTTGCTTTTTATATAATTTTTTTGTAACAAAAAGATAAACTAAAAACAAAACCCAAGAATAGTTATGTAAAGGTGAATGGAACACAGTGGAGGGGATACTCATGGAAAAAAAATTTGAGTATTCTTTATTTAGACTTTGGAAACTTGCAAATATTTTACAAAGCTACAAAACAAAATAAAACATAAAATGGCAATCCCTACAAAGTTATAAAAAAGTAAACAAATGATCTCAGTGTCAAGTTGGTGACATAAACTTGCAGGCAAATAATATTTTAAGTGGCTTTAAAATATAATAATTTGATTGTGCATCCATAGTGAAATGCAAGGACAAAAAAGGCCAACAAAAAAAAAAAAACCCTGGGGAAAAAATATCACGAGACATACTGTATGCAATCTGCAAAATCCAGACTGTAGGAAACTCGGTAAGACAAATGACGTTATTCCTTCAATAAGTAAGTTACAAGGAAAAATGAAAAGAAAGAAGAACCTATAGATATAGAAACACTTAGGAAAAAGAAACACTTAAAAGATGAACCAAATGTTACAGGGGTACCAGTGAAACTCTCTAAGAGTAGAATCAGAATGTTTTAAAACAATAACTGAGAAAATGACATGAAGGCTGTGTTGATCAGTTTGATGGAAGTATTTCGGATTGCATGTGAAAACCCCACACTGTACCCCAGAAGGGCATTAATGTACATAGTTACCATTCAATAAAAAATAAAAAAAATAAAAAAAATAAAAATTAAAAAAAAAAGAAAAGAAAACATATGCAAAGAGGGAAACTTGTTTAAAGAAAACATATGCAAAGATGTTGACAATTAGGTGTTATCATGGCAGCAGCTGTGAGGTATATTGGATTTGCAGTCAGTGGGATGAAAAACAAGTGTGCTATATCACAAAAGACCATTCAGGGAAGGGGAGTTTTAACTAGTCTTAATGTAACTGCCTCTCACTCACAAACAACTTATATGTATATCAGGCCTAAAATAAATGCTAAGGCAGCAACCATATTAAACAAATATATGACACCTTGAAAAACACAACTTATCAAAACTGACACAGGAAGAAATAGAAAATGTGAAGATCTCATGTTGATTTTAAAAATTGAGTATGCAATCACTTATAAAGGAAACTTCAATCACAGATGATTTTATTGGTAAATTCTATCAAACTTGTAAGGAAGAATTTGTGCCAATTGTACATAAACTGTTTCAGAAAATAGAAGAGGAAACTATTTCCCAATTTTTAATTTTTTTGGCCAACACAATCCTAATACTAAAACCAGACAAAAACATTACAAGGAAAGAAAACCACAGACCAATAACCCTCATGAATATAGACACAAAAATCCTTAACAAAATATTACTAAATTGAACCCAGTGTTTTTTTAAAAAGAGTAATACAATGTGACTAAGCAGAGTTTCCCCCAGGAATTCAGGGCTGTTTTATTATTTCAGTATCAATTGATCAATATAATTCATCACGACATCAGAATAAAAGAAAAATCATACAACCATCTTAACAGATGGAGGAACAATAGCTGACAAAATTCAATACCTCTTTGTGATACAAATTCTTAGCACACTAGGAGTAGAAGAGAACTTCCTCAACCTAATAAAGGGCATTTAAAAAAACTGTACAGCTTACATCATAATAAAATATTCAAATATTCACCTTAAGATAGAAAATAAGTTAGACCTGGTACAGCCACTCACATCTGTATGCCTAACATTCTGGCTGAGTCAGGTGGATTCCTTGACCGTAGGAGGTCGAGACCAGTCTAGCAAGAGCAAGAGCAAGACCTCATCTCTACTAAAAGTAGAAGAATTAGTGGGTGTTGTTGGGGGGGGGGGGCGCCTGTAGTCCCAGCTACTCAAGAGGCTGAGGCAGGAGGACCATTTGAACCCAGGAGTTTAATGTTGCTGTGAGCTAGGCTGATGCCATTCTAGCCTGGGCAACAGAGGAAGGACACTCTGTGTAAAAGAAGGGAAAAAAGAAAGGAAGGAAGGGGAGGAGGGAGATCTCACCACCACTTTTATTTAACACTGCACTGGAGATCACTATTCACTGGAACAATAGCTCGAAAAAAGAAATAAAAGGCCTAAGGACTGGAAAGAAAGAATTAAAACTGTCTAGAACTAATAAGTAAATTTACCAGGTCTCAGAATACAATGTTGATGTACAAATATCAATTGTATTTTTAATACACTAACAACAAGCAATTGAAAAATTAAATTTTAGGCTCAGCACCCATAGCACAGTGGTTACAGTGCCAGTCACATACACCGAGATTGGCAGGTTTGAGCCTGCCCGGGCCTGCTAAACAACAATGACAACTGCAACAAAAAAGAGCCAGGCATTGTGGCTGGTGCCTGTAGTCCCAGCTACTCGGGAGGCTGAGGCAAGCCCAAGTATTTGAGGTTGCTGTGAGCTATAACACCACAGCACTCTACCAAGGGTGATATAGTGAGACTCTGTCTAAAAAAAAAGAAAGAAAGGAAGAAAGAAAAACTGAATTAAAAAAAATACCACTTGACTATAAGGCATTTCGATTGAGGGAATACTTGGAAGTTTTTTTTCCCCTCCCCAACCCTACTTTGAAGTTTTGAAATCACATATATGGTGGTAGTTATGCATGATCTAAAACTGAAATTAAGACCACAATTTCACTATAATAGCATAAAAAAGAATAACATACTTAGGAATAAATTTAACTAAGAAGGCAAAAGACTTGTCCACTGAAAACTACAAAACATTGCTGAAAGAAGTGAAATAAATCTAAAAAAAAAAAAAAAATGGAAGCACATCCCATTTTTCTGGATTCGAAAACTTAATATTGTTAATATCATAATACTATCCTAAGCAATCTATAAACTTAATGCAATGTGTCTCAAAATCACAATGATATTTTTTACAGAAAATGTTTTTATAGAAAAAACATTCTAAAATTCAAATGGAATCTTAAGGGCCCCTGAACAGCCAAAGTAATCTTGAAAAGAACAAAGTTGAAGGACTCATACTTCCTGATTTCCCAACTTACCAAAAATCTACAGTAGTCAAAACAGTGTGGTACTGGCATGAGAACAGACATATAGACCAGTGGAATGGAATAGAGAGCCCAGAAATACACCCTGACATATATGGTCAATTGATTTTTGACAAAGGTGCCAAGACCATTTAATGGGGGAAATAATAGTCTTTAACACAAACGGTGCTGGAAAAACTGGATATCCAAATGCAAAGGGATGAAGTTGAACCATTACCTTACATCATCTACAAAAATTAACTCAAAATAGATCAAAGACCTAAACACAAGAGCTAAAACTATACAAATCTTAGAGGAAAACATACAAATAGCTTCATGACATTCAACTTGGCAATGATTTATTTAATATGATACTAAAAGCACACACAATGAAAGAAAATACAGAAAAATTGGTCCTCAACATAATTTTAAAAGTTTTGTGCACCACATGGTGCTATCGCAAGAATGAAAGGATAACCTTCAAAATGGGAGAAAAATACTTGCAAATCATATATCTGATGAGGGTCTTGTATCCAGAATATCTAAGAACTTCATATCTCAACAACAAAAAAAAGACAGCCCAATGTTTAAATGGCCAAAGGACTGGAAAAGGCATTTCTCCAACAAAGATATACATTATTGGTTGTTAGAGAAATGCAAATCAAAACCACAATGAGATACCACTTCACACCCGCTAGGATAGCTATGATGAAAACAAAACCAAAACCAAAAACCCTACTTTATTAAAAAAAAAAAAAAAAAAAAGGAAAACAAAAACAAAACAAAATGTTGGTAAGTATATGGAGAAATTGGAGCCCTTGTACGTTGCTGGAGGGAATGGAAATTGATGCAACTGCTGTGGGAAAAAAATAAACCTTTACCTCTACCTCACATCATACAGAAAACAAAATTAATTCAAAATGTATAACAAACTTAAATAGAGAAGGTAAAAACCACAATGCTTTTAGAAGAGAGAGTAAAGGAGTATCTTCATGACTTTGAGGCCAACAAAGATTTCTTAGGCCGGACTAACTATACAAGAAAAAAAATGGTTCAAAAAATGGTACCACATTAAAACCCTGCTCATCAAAAAATTAATAAATAAATAAAAATAAAACATCATTCAGAGAATGAAAAGAATGAACTTACCTGATAACCACTCTGGCCTGTTTAGTACCTGTTGGGCCCCAGGGACCCCACCTCCCTGTTATCCCTTTTCTAAAAGGTTGCTATCATTTAAAAGACCTTGAAAACTCCTACCCATCTTTTCTCTCACTTAGATGGGTAGATTGACAGGTTGGGAGGGATGAGCTAGCCCAGAGCAACTCAAGAGCTTCCAACAAAGGCTTCACCTCCAAGGACATTTCTGCAAATATGAGGCCATGGTTTTCTCAATTCTCTTTTTAACTTTGAATCAGTAGCCAAGTTCAAGGCACTAGAGGCATTAAGAATCACATTTTGGGCTCGGCACCTGTGGCTCAAGTGGCTAAGGCACCAGCCACATACACCTAAGGTGGCGGGTTTGAATCCAGCCCAGACCCGCCAAACAACAATGATGGCTGCAACCAAAAAATAGCCAGGCGTTGTGGCGGGCGCCTGTGGTCCCAGCTACTTGGGAGGCGGAGGCAGGAGATGTGCTTGAGCCCAGGAGTTGGAGGTTGCTGTGAGCTGTGATGCTACGGCACTCTACCCAGGGGGACAGCTTGAGGCTCTGTCTCAAAAAAAAAAAAAAAAAAGAAGAATCACATTTTGAATGTTATGATGAAATGAACAATTCCAAAACTGTCTGTACAATACCTAAGCTTGCTCAAGAAGCATCGTCTGTAACATTTTATAGTCTGAATATACACTTCCTATCTTTAGCACCTAAGAAAGCATTTTTACATGAAATTTCATGTGAGCTCCATAATATGGAGGGATAATTACTTTCTTTTTAAGATGAACACCTTAAAATTTTTGAGCCTTCTCATAACTAACTCTGGTTTACCTATTCAATAAGTAAAGGCCTGCAAATGAGGAAACCAGATTCTAAATCCAGTACTTCTCACCTTACTTTCAGGGCTGGACCTGAGAGCATGGTGGAAACAGGGCCAGTCGCTAACTCTGCCCCAATGTGGGGTGTGAAACCATGTGCAAACAACATTGAGTGGATTTACAGAATGGTGATGGAACTAACCAGACATGTTTGCCTATTCTAGCACTGCGTGCTGGTGTCTAATCGGCCAACATAGAGCCACTGAAGGCTCTGGGAAATCTGAGAGATTTACTTTGGTTTTTGAGACAGATTCTTACTCTATTGCCCTGAGAAGTGTACCGTGGCATCATAGCTCACAGCAACCCCAAACTCTTGGGTAGACCCAAGTAGCTGGGTCTACAGGAGCCTGCCGTAACACCTGGCTAGGTTTTCTATTTTTAGTAGAGATAGGGGTCTGACTTTTTGCTCAGGCTGGTCTCGAACTCCTGAGCTCAGGCGATCCACCTGCCTTGGCCTTCCAGAGTGCTGGGATTACAGGTATGAGCCCCCATACTGGGCCACCTGAGGTTTTCTGTTGTGGAAGTGAGAGGCATTATAACCTCTAAGCATGACCTTAACTTGGGGATCCTTTGATTCACTAGTTACTACTCAAGGGAGAACAGGAAAGGGCCCAAAGAGATCAGTCTCCTCAGGCCATTCCTCTGGGTGTGAGCCAGGCTCAGAAAGGAGTTTCGAGATGCTGAGGTCACTCGGTTGCTCTGTAGCTGTTTTGATTGGTTGACAGTTTGGGGACCCTGTACTTCTGGTTTCCTTTTGAAATGCCAAACCATAACTTACTGGGAACACTCAACAAAGGACGGGGCATGCAGGGACTCAGGAAAAGCCATGCTGACATCTCCCTGCCTCTGGCCCTCTTGGGTCAGGTTTTCTGCGCTGACTTATACACAAGTGAAGGATGGGGAAGAACCTGAAACCAGGAAGAAGTTAGAAAAAGGTAGAAAACAGGGGGCCCAGACTGAGATGTGAAAAAACCCAAGGTTTTTTCAGAAGAGCTGGAGAGATGGCCGGCAAAACAAAATGGTGAGATGTGAGATTAGAGTCGGGCAGGTCTGCGTGACAGGGTGCTTGGTGTATATTTCAGTTTTTCAAAGACATTTCCAAGCTTGGTTTTCTTTTTCCATTTTTTTCTTTCTATAGAAAGTCTTTCATAACTTGGATGGTATTATATAATGTGTTACATGCCACAAGTAGGCAAGTCAAGACACTAATGTTATACTGGAGATAATTCTACCGAGAACAAGAAAAGCTTCTCCCCAAATTTCCCTTTGATTGCCTCTCTCCTCTTGTCAATTCTCCCTTTCCCCCTAAAACAAGAGCAGCACCAGTCATACGTGAAGGATGGGAATCAGAGTAATGCATATTTATAACCTCACAAATTACTGCAGGAAAGAATGGGCTAGACTTTGCATAGGCACGATAAGATATGGAACCTACTTGTTTGGGGTTTATCTCACCTAGCTGTCACTGGAAATAACAGCTTCGTTATCACAATTCCTACAAGGTAGAATGTGATGGAGTGAGTGGGCATTCTGAGTCATTTCCAAAAATTCTTTTAAGGGAAGTTCTGCAAATAATACTATTGCTTAAAGTAGAAACAGTTTTGACAACATTTTCTTCTTTTCAAGTCCTACCAAGTAACATATTACCTTTTGAAGCAGAAATAAGCCAAACCCAGAATTTTTTAAGTGCATATTAATAATAGCTCTTGCGGATTGTGTAATAGATATTTAAAGTAGCAGCAAAAAGGCTAAAGTGGATGAATTCTCGCTTAGTAACTGGTTGACACTTGCTTTACTGTGCTTATAGTTTGAGAGGCGGCTTTTAGGATTCAGGAGTAAGATTTTCTTCCATGACATCTGACCAAGCAGCTGCTGCCCCACTGAGGGTGGTAGGTTGGCTTTTAACCCTTTATTATTTCAAAATAAATTTTAATTTTAGCACAGTTTCAGATTTACAGAAAAGTTGCAAAGATCCTACACCAAGTCTTAACATCCTCTATTGCTAACATCCTAGCATTAGTGTGGTATGTTTGTTAGAAGTGATGAGCTAATATGGATGTATTATTATTAACTAGGGTTCCCAGTTTATTCGGATTCCTTAGTTTTTGCTTTGTGTCCTCTTTCCGTTCCATGACCCCATCATGACAGGGTACCTGTCACATCTCCTTAGTTATGACAGGTTCTCAGACTTCTCTTGTCAGTTTTGAGCAGTACTAGTCAGGTACTGTATAGAATGGCCCAGTTGGGATTTGTCTAATGCTTTTCTCATAATAAGACTGAGCTTATCGGGTCTGGGGAAGAAGCCCATGGGGCGAGGCGCCATTCCTGTCATGCCCTGTCAATGGTACATGCTGCCAACATCTTTTATCACTGTTGGTGTTGACGGGATGATTTGACCTCGCAAGGGAAGTACAGAGCTCCCTGAAGGATGGGCCAGGCCCCAGTTCCCAGGCATGTGTGGGAGAGGTTGTAGAGAGACAGGATTGAGCTCCAGATTCAGATGCAGAGAAGGGTAGGGAAACCTGACCAGTGCCTCCCAGGAAGCCGCCGTGACTTGTGCTGCTGAGCGAAGGCAATCCTTCCTGCTGCCTGGTCCCACCCGGTGCCTGGTGAGTGGGTGCCCACCACAGCCTTCGACTATACTGCAAGTATGCCCAGGACTCCTGAAGGTGGTGGCAGCACTGGTGGTGCAAGTGGGAGTAATTAATGAATATGGACATTCGTTTGGGAAGCAGAGGTTATATTTAAAATGTGAGGCCATTTAAAGGAGCTAAGTAAAATAAGGCATAAGCATTACACACATATGGCATAAAGCAAGCTTATAGGAGAAATGTATCTAGTATTTGAATGTATGGGTCAGGGACTTCAGGGCGTGGGCTCGCCACAGGCTACCCAGGAAAGGGTTTAGCACAGCCCATGGGCTGCAGGGCTGCAGGGGGCAGCAGCCAGGCCGGGAATGAGGCTGTTTACGTAGCCCAGTGGGCGATGGCTGTGCTCTCTCCTCACACCCCGCTGTGCCTGGTGATGAAGGGGTAGCCTTTGCATCATCGTGCTCACACACGCTGGCCAGAATTCTCTCGGGTTGTGGGTTTCCACATGTGCTCCCACATGGAAAGTCCCCAGGCTGTTCCAGGATGTCCTCTGCAGAGCCCATCCTGTCCTCCTTATCACAGCTGCAGGCGGCCTGAGCACATTCCTCCTGCCTGAGTCACTGCCCCGGCCTCGGCTGCCTTGCCTCCAGCCTGGCCTAGGCACCAGGCCACCGTCCATTCCATCATCTGCTTGTTCCCTTATTATCCCCAAACACTACAGATTTATTTTTATTGCTTACATGGAAGGACAATTCATTATCCGAGGAAAATTTTCCATCCTTAAGTCATCCCCTTGCTTTTTCTGCGTCATTCTCAAAATCTAGCCTACCCCTTCCCTGTGGACCTCATTCCCAACTACAACGTGATTTTGTTGCCTAAGTTTTCCCTGATTGTTCAAACACCATTTTGGTCAAAAGTCTGTGTGGCCTGGCCTTTTTGGTCTGGCCCGTGCACACCCCCACCCCCTCTCTGGTGCATGTCTCACCTTCTCTTTCCTGCTTCTCTGGGCCTTAGCTCCTTGATCATCTTCTTAACCTCCCTACAGCAGGAGGCTTCTTGCCACCACCGTGTGATCGGATGAATGAATGAGAAGTGAAAGGTCACAAGGAAGCCAAACAGCTAAACCAAGTGATTTTCAATTTCTTGACAAGAAATTTTGAGACTGGCTGTATCTTACTTCTCTGGCCTAAGTGGCAGGCCCCTGGAATCATGTCGTTCTGAATTTCAAGTTTACCCACAACCCGTAACTTGGGCTAACTGCTGTGCTAATTACAGATTCTAGATAAGCAATAAAGAATGTCAATAGTTGGGAAAATTTATGGGAGGAAAAATTAAAACTGGAAGTGTTGTCTACAAGGCTGTTGGCCTCTTTTCCTAGAAGTAACAATGACACTGATCAGCCTCCACGGCACATCTTAGGTCAGAGGTGTTTACCCTGAGCTCATGGCTCCTGCTTTTCAGAATCACCCACTATCCTATAAACCTTGAGTCCCCTCTGCTTGTCATGCAAGATGATTTGTAATTTCTAGTCACTTTCCCTGTAAAAAGGAAATATTCACTAGTTTACTAACTTATCCTATCACACGGCTATTAACTGCTCTCCTTGGTTAGTCAACAAATGTTTCCAAAGCTCCACCATGGGCCAGATGCTACTGGGTATCAGGTTCCCTGCCCTGGTGACCACACAGGGTGACCACTGTGGAGTGGGGGACTGCCAGGGTTCCATGAATGCGCTTAGTCAGGGGGAATGAGGTGACAGAGGACTGGGGTAGCGTCTGGGAAAGGGGACTGCTGAGCTAAGTGTGATGGATAAGGGGACAGAGGACGAGCTGGCCACATTATGGGTAAAGGAAATGTGTTGGACCCACTTCTTCTTTTTTTTTTTTTTTTTTTTGCAGTTTTTGGCCAGGGCTGGGTTTGAACCCACCACCTCTGGCATACGGGGTCAGCACCTTACTCCTTTGAGCCACAGGCGCCTCCCTGGGCCCACTTTTTTAACAAAGCATGAGGCAGGATGACTTAGTGAGAATTAAGAAGCACTCTTCCACACCCAGAAGGAGTTCTGAGGTCGGGGAAGCCAAGTGAGGTTTGGCGAAGGAGATCCCTAAGAAGGCAGGGCCCATCCTCTCAGACACCGCTGCCCTCCAGCAGCCTCAGGGCATGTTTGGACCATGACTCCTGTGAGCTTGAGCAGACAACTCAGCATCGCCAAGCCTGTTTTCCTCGTGGATAAAACAGAAGCAAGAATGCCTGCCAGAGAGGGTGCTGAGGAAGCCCAGAGGGAACAGTGCGGGGTCTGGCTTATAAAAATGGGTGACAAGTGATGTTGGTGACTAAGGACGGAACGGGATCAGTCCCCTCCCTAAGGAAAGGTTTGCACAGCAAGAGGCTCAGGGCATCTGGGGTTGTCAGGGAGAAGCCAGTGTGGCCTGCCCGAGAGCTCTCCTCTGGTTCTTCCAACCCCTGCTCACTCTGATTAAAAACTGGAGTTTCTGGAAGAGTGATGGAACCTTCAGAAATGGAAGGCACCTCGGCACCCATCACTTCCGGGACTCTCTACCCTTCCAATTTCAGCAAGCCGATTGCTCTTCCTTTCCATTCAATGACTCACAAGGAACAAAACAATAGTTTAAATAAATACTACATCTGGAAAAAGCATTTTTAGTCTCATTGTTGGTCTGCACTCAAATATTTATGAAGCACATAAGGTGAGCAAGGCTCACTGTGAGGTGTGGTAATGCCAGTGAAAGACAGTTTCAATTCAATCTTCTGCTAACCTCTCCGAGTATATGGGTTAGGCTTCTTCAGAGAAACAGCCAGCAGGACGCACGCAGAGAGATTTCTCTCCAATTGGCTCAAGAGCTTGCAGGGCTGGCAAGCCTGAGAGCTGGGCAGGTGGGCAGGCTGGAGACCCAGGGGAGCTGAGAGGCCGGCAGCAGCCTGCTGGCTGGATCCCCGCGCTTCTCCTCACACCCCTCAGGTAACTGCACACCCACCTTCTCCAGCCAGAGGAAGCAGGGGCTGAGAAGGAGTCCTGGGCATTGGTGAAGGGGCCCGGCTCACAGCCTCCCCTGTCTCCAGCTCACTCTTGAACCTTGGATTCCTTAGGTACAAAGTGAGCCTGCTGCTGCACCTACCTTGCAGGAGTGCTGTGGGCATCAGATGGAAGCAATGCATGTGAGTGACTTGTACTCTGCTAGGGGTGGTTGTTGTACTATCAGGAAGGGCCAGGGAGACCTCCTGCCCCGAGGGAGGGGGTGGGCTTCCTTATGGACGGAGACAACAGGGGAAGGATGGTCCAACTCGAGGGGTTTTCCCGAGTTCCACTGGAAAGCATCAGCGGTCCTCCCAACCCAGAGCCCCTAAACCGAGTCCCTTTCTCCAACTATTATTAACTCCTTGGAATGAATCCTTTCATCTCCTTTCTGACTGATTTTTTTGTTTTTGTTTTTTTTAATACACAAATGGGGTTTGTCAGGGGCCGAGTGCAGTGGCTCACACCTGTAATCCGAGCACTCCGGAAGGCCGAAGTGGGTGGACTGCTTGAGCTCAGGAGTTTGAGACCGGCCTGAGCAAGAACAAGACCTCATCTCTAAAAATAGCTGGGCACTGTGGCAGGCGCCTGTAGTTCCAGCTGATCGGGAGGCTGAGGCAAGACAATGGCTTGAGCCCAAGAATTTGAGGTTGCTGTGAGCTATGTCACCACAGCACGGTACTGAGGGTGACAAAGTGAGATTCCATTCTTTAAAAAAAAAGGGAGGGAGGAGGGTTTGTTTACGGTTTTGTGATTTTGACTTAGCAACAAGCCTTGTGTAGTTTTGCGTGTCTAAATCTGACTTTTTGTGTTGTGGGCTCTTAAAATTTTCTATTCACTTAAAATAGCAAGAAATACAAAGGAGAAAAATAAATAAAAGGCTTCTTACAAACAGAAGATGAACTTCACCGTAGGTCAATGGCAACAGTTTTCTGCGAGTGTCCACACTGCTGAAACACATTTTTCCCGAGAAAGGATCTGGACCAGGCATGCTACCACAGGATCTTGCCTTTGCTTGCTAAGAGCCAGTGTCACCCAGAAGTCCCCACTTACATATTCCATTCTTAAGAGTGTTCTGCCTTGCCTTTCTCCTTGGCTCCTGTAGCCATGTTTGCTTCTGAGGCTAAGCCAAAAGTTGTTGGCTCACTGCCCCTCCGTAAGCAAAGCAGTGGCAGCACCAATTTCAGAGAAAATGGTGATGAGTGGGAGCAAATCCTTAGGTTACTGTTTCTCTACAAAACCTTCCAGACAGCCAAGTGTAAAGTTTGGTTGGAACTGCACAAATGGATACTTTGGGGGCACCTCATTTTCAAAGACTGATGCTGTGATTGATATTTCTCTTTGAAAAGAGCAGAGAATCTTTATCTCTAGTAAGCAATTTCCTCTCTGGTTGTTATTAGGGGAGATATCAGTCACCAAGGCCTTGGCTGGATCCCTGAAAAAAGCTCTTGCAATATTTTATATTGCAAAACCCCAGGCTGTGCCCTGCTGCCCTTGCACTGGAAAGATCTAAGGCTCCAAGCCACCAGGGCTGGTGGATGTGACTCATCTTCCTGAACCTGTGTGGAGGAGGGTGCTGTGTTTGGTGCACACCATGCACCTGTCAGCAGTCAGCATCCTGTAGGCCAGGAAAACCCTGACTCTTCCCAGGAAAGGCTTTGTCGCAGTTGGAACCAAAGAACAAGTGGACAGAGGCCACTGAGTCATGGAAGAAACCCAGGCTGGATCAGAGAGTTCTGTGTCTGCAGTGAACTCATTTTCCCACTCAACCTGGTCAACAACAAAAAAGTAAACAACTAGTTCCATTTTTGTTTTCAGGGTTTTAAGGCTTGCTATTACATGGGAAACAAACAAGGGTAGTATACATGGTGAATACCAACGGCATAAAGCAATAATGACTTTTTTTTTTTTTTTGAGACAGAGTCTCAAGCTTTCACCTTGGGTAGTGTGCCATGGTGTCACAGCTCACAGCAACCTCAAATTCTTGGGCTTAAGCCATCCTCTTACTTCAGCCTCCCAAGTAGCTTGGGACTACAGGTGCTCGCCACAATACCTGGCTATTTTTTGGTTACAATTATCATTGTTGTTTGGCAGGCCTGGGCTGGATTTGAACCTGCCAGCTCTGGCGTATGTAGCTGGCACCTTAGCCACTTGAACTACAGGCGCTAATTATTCTTAAGAGATCTAGAGAGAGGTTTCCACTGGGTCTTCCTCATCCTCATTCATTCTGGGGGGCTCATCCATCAGGTCCTCTGCTCTTTACCCTGCAACTCCCCCACCCCTCTCTCCCTCCTGGCCTCAATCACAGATCCTTTGTTCTTTGTTTAGCTAATTATTTACTCCTCCCCTTATTGGAAAAAAAAAGGTTGAGCTGGCTTATTAAAACACAAAGAATAAAGAATGAAATAAATGATCAAGATAAGCAATGAAGGCTCTACGCCCCTAGCTCAGTGGCTAGGGCGACAGCCACATACACCAGGGCTGGCAGGTTTGAACCTAGCCCGGGTCTGCTAAACAACAGTGGCAACTTTAACAAAAAAATAGCTATAGTTCCAGCTACTTGGTGGGGGGGAGGCAAGAGAATCACTTAAGCCCAAGAGTTTGAGGTTGCTGTGAGTTGTGACACCACAGCACTCTACTACCTAGGGTGACATAATGAGACTCTATCTCAAGAAAAAAAAAAGCAATGAAGAAGAAAATTAAAATAGTTGATAGAGCCAACAAGAAGATGAACACATAAAAATGTCTATCATAGGATGTTGTTCAGTTACCACAAGTGGGCTACAAATTTGAAGCTAAGAGTCCTAGGTGCCAAAGAAATGAGAAAAATAATTAGATGGAAGTTGCAGGTCAGGAAAAGATACACACACCTTTTTAATGTACAGACCAGGGGGAGGATGGGTGAGCACAGTCACATAGCAGGCGACTGAGTTCTGACTTCTGACATTTTCTGATTTGATCTTGACAATCACTGGGTGTGGACACTATTTTGATGCTTTTTTTACAGATAAAGAAACTGAGAATTCAGGAGTTAGTAACTTGCCCAAGAGAGTCTGTTCACTGTAAAAATGAGATTCAGCTCAGGCGTGGTATATAATCCTATATACGCCTATAATCCTAGCACTCTGGGAGGTAAAAGAGGGTGGACTGCTGGAGCTCAGGAGTTCGAGACCAGCCTGAGCAAGCCTGAGACCTCCATCTCTACTAAAGATAGAAAAACGAGCTGGGCACTGTAGCAGGTGCCTGTAGTCCCAGCTACTCAGGAAGCTGAGGCAGGAGGTTTGCTCTGAGCTACGATAGTGCCACGGCAACTCTAGCCAGAGTGACAGAGTGAGACTCTGTCTAAAAAAAAAAAAAGAGAGGGAAATGAGATTCAAACCCAGGCTCCACGTCTGCAGTAGATTAGGAGGTCTCTGGGGAACATTTCTGCAATGGACGCAGTAGGCATATTTGAGGGCCACATCTCCTTACCTCTTTTAGCACAATTCCTTCATATGGGCACAAAGCATAAACCCAGCTGAAATCCAATGAAAGTAATTCCTTGAATCCAGTTTGTCCACGAGCATAGTTCTTCAATGATCTAATTTCCTTTCCTGTATAGATGAATAGAGACTGTCGTTACTATCAGGAATTAGATCAATGGGTATTTTCTTAAACTGCAGTCAGTCATTCTAAAGCATATCAAACTCTCTCTAGTAAGATATACTGGGTGGCACCTGTGGGTCAAAGAGTAGGGCACCGGGCCCATATACTGGGGGTGGTAGGTTCAAGCCTGGCCCTGGCCAAAACTGCAAAAAAAGAAAAAAAAAAAAAGATTTACTTATACCCCCTGAGGAAGTCAAAGCTGATGTCTTTGGTCTTTTCATTCCCACACATACTCACTGCTACAGAGGAAATACTCTTATACTCTGACAGCTCTCTGGACAAGAGAGCACACAGTGAAGACCTCTACTAAGTACATCTAAGGGACAGTTTCATCTGCCTGTGGTTCTCTCCTTTTAACCTATTCTTTGTGAAATGCTTTAGGAATTGGGTATTTCCTCCATTCAAGTCTTTATCCTATTCAGGCTGCACTTCTCATACCTGTAGGAACCACCAGGCTGTTTAAGGAATGCAGATCACCAGCTGTAGGTAAAATTTTATCACAATTTTTAATAATAAAAATGTCATGTTCTTTTTTTAAAAAAAAAAAACCTTTCCATGATGGAAAAATTCAGACACGTACCAAAAGTAGAATAGTACATGCGTAATGAACCCCCCTGTACTGATTGCTAAGCTTCAACAATAATTGACTCACGGCCAATCTTGTTTCAACACTATTTTCATCCACTTCCTCTTTGCCGTATTATCCTGAAGCAAATCCAAGATATCATATAATTCCATCCATAAATATTTAAGTATGTGTCTCTAAAAATATGAACCCTTTTTTAAACATTATAATACCATCATCACAATTATTCATAAGAATAATTACCATCATAAGAATAAATACCATCAAAAGTCAAAATATACCAAATTCCAAATTGTCTCCAAAATGTTTTAATTTTTTGTTTGAATCAGGATCTACACAGACTCGTGTTCCCATCAGATAGAACAGTATTTTAAATAACACTGATTGTTTTATGCATTTGAAAGAGAATATCATTTGCAATCTCTCCCCAAGATATCTGTCCTTCCTGATAAAAACAAAAGAAAAAAAAAAAAAAAGAAATGAGATTCAAACCCAGGCTCCACGTCAGCAGTAGTTTCACTTCAAGTTCCATGCTCCATTAATTTCTTTTCTTACCTTTTATTTTTACTAAAAACACTTCCAATTCATAGTTGTGGTCACTGGAAACAACATCAAATGAATGCTCTTTCTTTCCAATGACCACAGATTAAAATATTAGAGATTTCTTGTTGAAAACACACTTGGCTCTTCAACAGACACCAAATAAATTACAAAACACATTCAAAATCTGGATGGTGAGGATTTAAACTTGGGAGATGGGGCAAATAGGTTCCCCTTGCCTATAAGGACTGTCCCTGGCTTTGGAAAGTGTATCTTTAACGTTATAGGTAGTTTGAAATGATGCCCAATACTAGATTGGTCCCCTTTTCTTAAAGTCAAGACAAATATCGGATGCTAAGAAAGAGTCTAACTCCAATCAGAGTACACTGGACCTCAGTTTGGTCTTAAGAAGAAAATCTGATTCTTCAAATCCAGCATTTTTTTTTTTTTTCATTTAAAGGGATGACTTTATTCTTTGGATGCTACTGGCCAGTGCTGGAATTGACCAGGTTATCAGAGACAAATGGACCAGTAGGCATGCCATAATGGTCAACGTCATCCAAAGTTGTGGAAAGACCCTCGATAGTAGAGTGGAAAGTGGAGGGGGAGAGATCAGGGTGTTGGAAAGAGGAATTAGGAGGACATTGAGTGTCCAAACAGGAAGCTAGGTGCTTTTGCAGTCAAGTTGGAGCAGAGCCAAGTAGAAAAGGAAGAGGATGATATGAGAGATGAGGAGCAATAAGCTTGGGGGCTGATTGAACATGGGAGGACAGACAGAAGGAGGAACTTGCAACGACGTTTATGTTTCTGGCATGGTTTGCCAAATCCTAAACACACACACAGCTCCAATGGAACTCCCTTGCAAGTTGCCCCTAGCCCTGGGATGGAAAGAGTCAGCTGATTTGGGAATAAGAAAATGCACCCTATGTGAAATACCCTCTTCATGGATATAGCAGCACTGGGTGCACATTCACGGAATCACCTGGGGTATGAAAACACCATCTTGGCCAGGAGTTATGGCTTATGCCTATAGGCCCAGCTACTCAAGAGGCTCTGGAGTTTTAAACCCCCCTCACCGTTCCACCCCTACCACCCCCACACAGGGGATTCTAATGTGCACCTGGGCTGAGAACCACTGAGCTACAGCACAGACAGCCAGGGCTGTTTTGTGGTAGGATCCAGGACCTATCTGTTCTGAGACACTTAGGGAAGGTTACTGAACATTGTCACAGCTTGAGGCTCAGTTTGGCTCAGCATGATTTCTGGAGCCTAGGGTAAGAAATAGCTTGACCTTCACAACTCACAGCTCTCCAGAGAAAAGAAACCAGCTAGAAAAGCCCAGCAGGGGATCAGGAAAAAAGAGAGAGAAGGAAGAGAGGGATCTGGCACTCGAGGTTCCCTTTGACCTGTGGAAGGTGGTGGTTCTCCCAGTCCTGTGTGCATCAAGATCACCTGGGGATTGGGCCAAATGCAGCTTCCTGGGATCCAGTCCCTGAGTCAGTTGAAGTTCTAAGGTGTAGCCCTGGACCTGCATTTTGGCAGGTGTCCATGTGGCCTGGACAGGGTTCACGGAACACACACCCAGAAACCCTGAGAGGCCTGCAGCTCTTCCTGGAGGACATGTGGAGGGCAGAGCTCCTCTCTAATCACGCACCCTACCCCTATTCCTTCTTCTGCCCCTGGAAGGCCTGATTAGGTAGGTCTGAGGGGGTACCTAGCATCAGTGTTAGACATGAGTGCAGGGCACAATCCAATTAAGGGCCTTCATGGAAAAGAAGTGGGCCTGCCCCACGATTTCTTGGTATAATCAACAGTGAAGGGAGGCAGGAAGCATCCTTGGCTCCATTACTCCTGGCTTCCACCGAAAATAAAGCTGGGGGTTTTCCTAGGCTGATGTGGGCAGGAAGTGCAGGACTGAGGGTAGGAACCAAGGAGTAGCCTCTGGTCTTTCAAAGTCTTCCACTGTCACCACAACAATGGACCTCAAAGCATCATTTGTTAGACGTGCAAATTTCAGGCCCCTCCAGAGACCACCCTCTGGTTCAGATACTCAGAGGCATCTAATCTGTGTTACAACCACCCCTAGGTGACTCTGATGCTTGATGGGTAACCATGAGCTTAGAAAAGTTCCCCCACCTTTCCCAGCCATATGCACTCAAGTCCTTTGTTATGGGGATGGGGCAGGCTACACAGCCCTGTCCCACTCTCTCTACTCTGTCATTGGGAAGGTGCTGAAGGATGCTGAGGCTGCTGGCCTGGAGGAAGGGGGCTGGCTTCCGGCAGCTGCCACCTGCCCAGCAGGCTGCTCCTCAGCTGACTCACTTTGTTTTTCCTTTCTCTAAGCTGGAAGAAGGTTGCAAGAGAGCCTGCCTTTCTCCCAGAAGGAAAAGACACCTGGGCGCATAATCCCCCAAAGGAGAAAGGCGGCTCCGACCAAGAAGTTGCAGGGTTCTACTGTCCTCCTGAGAGAAATATGGGAACAGGGCTCAGAGAGGCACAGGGTCTGTCTCCACACTCTCCTTTCTCTGGCCCAAGGAAATGAATGCTTCCTCTTTTTGGAGGAGGTGAACGCCTTCTCTCCAGAGCAGCTGCAGTCAAAGGGGTGGCATGTTGAACCCAGGGAAAAGCCTTTCTTGTACACTGAGTGCTCGTGATCTCAGAGATGTGGGGAGGCTGATTTGGAGGCTGAGGCACAGGTGAGGACTGGCCTGGGGGGCAGTACAACAAGCTAGGGAGCTTTCTTCTCCAGACCCAATGTTCGACCTCTTTTAAGCATTGGGCAGTGCCTGTAGCTCAAAGGAGTAGGGTGCTGGCCCCATATGCCAGAGGTGGAAGGTTCAAACCCAGCACCAGCCAAAAACTGCAAAAAAAAAAAAAGAAAAGAAAAAAGAGAGAGAAAGATTAGTATGCTCATAAAAGGAAGATGCCAGGATCAGGAATAATCCAGACCCGCCATGTCTCCAAATGTGTTAAATGAACATTCACAACTTTGAAACAAAAATTAGGGACTTACTTGGGTTAAATTAAAAATATGGTTTTGGTGGTGTCTTGTGCCTGTAATCTAGCACTCTGGGAGGCCAAGGTGGGAGAATCACTTGAGCTCAAGACCGGCTTGAGCAAGAGCAAGACCTATGTCTAAAAACAGAAATATTAGGTGGGTCTGGTGGTGGGCTCCTATAGTCCCATTTACTTGGGAAGCTGAGGCAGGGTTGCTGGAACCCAAGAGTTTGAGGTTGCAGTGAGCTAGGCCGATGCCACAGCACTCTAGCTGGGCAACAGAGAGAGACTCCATCTACAAAAAAAAAAAAAAAGTACAGTTTTATTGTATTTTCTTGTCAAACAACTTTATTTGAAGCAACAAGTCAAGTATAATTTAATTCAACAGGAAATAGCACACTTGGAAGGAAAACATAGAAAAAAAAACCTTAAATGAAAGTCAGACATTCTTTCCAAGGCACAGCACTGGCATTTTCAGATTGACAGCAGAATGAGTTTGTTTCTGTGAAACAAAATCGCGAGCCCAAAGTCTGCCTTTGAAATCATTTTCCGCTTCTTGTCCTTTTCTCAGGCTCAAGGGACGATGCTTGTGGCCTTCCTCAGGGCCAGGTAGCCGGTGATGACGTCAGACGGCAGCCTCCGAATGTAGGAAAACTCCTCGATGGTGCTGAACCGCAGTTTGCTCTGAGGGTCCGTGTAGTTGGCCTGGGTGAGGGACGGGCACAGGGAAGGGCAGAGAGTTGGTGGTGGTGGGGGGTGGTGGCATTTTAAATTCAAGGACAAACTTTAAATTGTTTTTCTATTTTATTGAAAGTGAAATATATCTTCATTATGTCTTGCTCTGTCACCAAGAGCACTCAATCACTCACTGTGACAAAGACTCATTCATCTCCCCAGATGGGAGAAACACTTCAGGGTATGGACAAGAGGAACAAGATTAGCCACCAGATTCTGGGACCTTTCCTCCTGGCACCTCAGGAGCTGCAGGCAACAGGTCCAAGACTGAACCCACGCAGGTCACTCTCCCCGCTTCCTTCCCACAGGTACTCCAGCCATGTGTTCTTCCAGGCTGGGGCTGACCCTGAGCACAGTGGGCACGCACCCACCCACCACACTCCCCACCCTGGTGTATTCCTCTCCAGTTCTCCTGCTGCCCTCCACGCCACTTCCCTGCTTCCCTGGGCCACACTGCAGTAAGGTGCTGTGGCCACCCGCCCGCACTCTTCTGCTAGAAGGCATTGGCAGCCTCCTGCAACGGCAGCCAGGCACATGTTGGAAGTTGGGATTCTGGTTTTGCATTCCTTAGCATACATACACTCAGAACGGCTCCTCTGCTCTTGGGACAAAAGCTCAAGTCTTCAGTGAGGCTCTTCAGCGCCTAAGCCACCTCCTTGGCCACACATTCCACTCTCTGGTTCCAGCTACCCTAGCCTCTAAGTCTCTCCCTCTTAGCACGGGCTATCTGCCCTTTCCTAGGTAGGGGCCTCAACCCGGGCCCACCTGGCTCAGTAATCATCTGCTCCTTCTTCAGGACTCAGCCCCAGAGCCATTCCCCAGGGAAGCCTATCTATACCCCAGGAAGGTCAGAAGCCGCCTGCACGTTTGCTGCGCCACAGATTTCTGCTGGAAAGTATATCTGTGCTGCTTAGATGTTTGTTATCTACATGACTCTGGGCTGTGAGGCCCACAGTTTGCTTACTGTAGCCTGGCTCCCGGTGCAATAAGGGGCACACAGTGGGCCTTCAGTCGGGGTTTGTACAAAGAAGGATCAGTGAATGAGTATGTGAACAAACAAACAAACAGATGGTCAAGACCAGGGGTCCTCAAACTTTAAATAGGGGGCCAATTCACTGTCCCTCAGGCCATTGGAGGGCCAGACTGTGGGTCCTAGGATGAGTCACCTGCTAAGCAGGACAGGCAGAGGCAGCAAAAACACCCGGTGGGCCAGATAAATGTCTGTCCTAGGTGGGCTGCATGTGGCCCGCGGGCCATAGTTTGAGGACACCTGGTCAACACCATCACTAGAAAGGAGAACTTGTTTCCCAGACATCAAAATTCTCTTTTGGTCTCTGTTTTCTTCATGCACAAAGGGGAGGAAAAAAAAAATCACTTACTACATTCTTCAAAGCACATGGCTTCTACAGATTTTGAAACTGAAAACATGAGGGTGAGTCATTTTGAGGTCCCTTAAGAAAATTATAGAAGATGCCATTGAAGTCTAGACAGATAACACTTATTCAAATGTGGACCGTCTACTGCAGAGTTGACCATCTCTGTGGGGACCTAGACACATGGTAATTCTGTGGTTTAATAAGGGCCAGGCTCAACAAAGAAGCAACTTAGTCATCGTTTCCTCAGGCTCAAAAAAGCCTTCCATTTTGCCACTGAGGATCTCCCTAATGTATTTACCTGCTGTGCATTAGGGAAGTGGGATTATCCCTAAAAAGCTAGGATTAATTAATGCTCTCTATAAAATAAAACTCTGATCCTTTGGCGGGTCCAGAGGTTACCTGTCTGCAGCACATTTCCTTTAACGACCATGGTATCAGGCAAGGCTTAATTAGAAAAACAGTGGCAGGTCTCTTTTGAGGGCTGTTGGCCATGAGGAAGTGAGACCAACCAACTGGCAGGCAGGCTGCCCTGTGGTTCCGAGCAGAGTGCGGGCATGTGCCTCTGGCTTGGGTTTTCTGGCCTCCATCTACGAGAACCAGCCTCAGCCTGGCTCCATTTCTGTGACCACCTCCCTCCCACCACCAAACCGCGCTGAGCTGGCCGGCCCAAGTTCAGACCTCACTGCCAAGAAGGCTGCTGAGTAAACAATGCAGAATACAGGATCCCGTGTCACCAACAGAAGGGTTATCAACAAAAATGTGAACAGACTGGACCCGACCCAGGGGCCAGCATCCAGCATTCTGGACAGAAGGCAGGGCACCAAGGGACACCCCAGAGCTGAAAGAACTTCATGCCTTTAGCCCCCCTCCTCTGTATTTCATCCCTCAACCTGAATCACAGAAGCCAAGGCTGTGTCCCCACAGGACAGTCAGAAACCAGCTGCAGGCCTCCCTTCCTGCAGGGTGACAGGCAGTATTCACTGCTCCCCCGGGGCCATCAAACTTCCACAGCTCTGCAAGGAGGGCTGAACACAGGTGTGACCCTGCACGCCTTCCTGCCAAGCCCAAACACAGTCCCAAGGCTGGCTGGGAACAGGTGTGTGTCAGTGTAAACATAAGTTGGATTTCATTTTTTAATTATGTAACTTTAAATTATGTAAGTAACAGATGAACATATTCTCCTCTTTAAAAAAAATTAGAAGAAAATATCATAAGTCAGTCTAAAATCTCCCTTTACTCTCATCTAGCATCCAAAAGTCCTTTGCAGTCCCGTGAGGAACAACTGCTAGGTGGGCATCCTTCCAGACTTTTCGAAGATTGACCTTCCACACATATACAGACACACCAGAGAAATCACCCTATATTTTTTGTGAGGATGTGTGGGTTCTTAGGTACGTGGCATCTTTCAATCAACTTTGCATCTTTCAATCAACATGCGTCTTAGGGGTTTATCCACGTTGTTATATATACATTGAACTTACAGAATAGTAGGACAATATCCCCAGCTATAGACCTTTATGTTGTCTCCAACGTTTTCCTAATAGAAACAGCCTCTCATGAACATTTCTGCATGAAGTTCCTCGTTGCTAGGTCTGAAGCTTTTGCTTTTTTTGTCTGTATAGATTGTGCCAAATTGTCCTCCAAAGAACCTGTGCCACTGCACATTCCCACCTCAGAACAGCCGTGTATGAAGATACTCCTATCTGTAGAATCTGTTTTATACTCCAAAACGTATAATAAAACATCTCAATTTCATCTGTTTGATGAGTCTTTTTCCTTCTTACCAATGAGGTTGATACTCACTCATCAGTCACCTGCATTTCCTCTCTCGTACTTGCCCATTCACACCCTTTATGCTTGTTCTTCTATGGGCTTGTCCATCAGTGATTTGACAGAGTTCCTTATATATTCAGAATTTCTGAATTCTTACATAGGGGCAAGGTGTTTTAGGTAATATATACCACAACAGGTCCTTTGCCAATGGCCTAAAGGAGCCTAGAATAATGTTTCTCAACATGACTGTCATACCTCCTAAAGTGTGAAAACCACTGTAGTAGATGAACTGCCTGCAATGTTGAGGATAAAGTTGACACCTGGACCACCCTCCAAGTCTGGCCATAAACTGTGGCTTCCACAGCTCACACTGATTTCCACTTTGGGCTAAAACAGAATAACTGGTGCCAGACTAGTTCTCTTGCCATAAACAATTATTAAAATGAGTCAGATATATGAGGCAACCATTTTCAGGTAATGGATAAGAGGCAGCATAAGACTACAATGTCTGAGAAAGAGAGGCTTGAAATTTAAGCCTTGTGATCATCCCAGTTCTGTCAGCCCACAGTGGTTTCCAGACCCTGGGGCAAGGACCTAGAGCTTAAGCAGTGCATCGTGGACCCAGTGAGCTGGGGAGGCAGAAACCAGAGTCAGGAGCTACTGAGGCACCTAGAATCAGCACCGCTGAGCACCAGAAGAGGGAGCTGCACTAGAAGTGGGGAAAAAGTGTGCTTGAGATTCCTAGTACGTCCATAACCACAGGCTGGGCTGGGCTCTGTAGGTTCAAGGCAAGACTACAAATCTTGCTGAACAGGGTTGGGAGTTGCTAAAGCTCCAGTCCAGCTAGAGTGGAAAGATCTCTACAACACTCCAACACCCACTAAGACACCAGAAAGGCCATAGCTTAGGAGTAAAAACCAAGCCCTTGAGTAAGGCCTATTCTAGTCCCACCAAAACAAAGCCTAACATCAAACTTTAATAAGATTGGCAAAGGATAAAGAGCTTAGAGCAGTGATTTTCAACTGACGTACTGTGAAAAGTTTTAAAGATCACTAATTACATTATTTGTGAATGAACTTTAAAGCACAATAAGTGTATTTCTTTTTTACTCTTTTTTTTTTAATCAACATACTTTAAGTGTGCCACAGAGATAAAAAAGTTTAAGTGCTTAACTAGAGGTTCAAGTGTGCCATGAGATAAAAAAGGTTGAAAAACAGGCCAGGCTCACACCTGTAATTCTAGCACTTGGGAGGCTGAGGAGGGTGGATTGCCTGAGCTCATGGGTTGAAGACCAACCTGAGCCAGAGTGAGACCTCATCTCTAAAAAATAGGCGGGCATTATGGTGAGTACATGCAGTCCCAGCTACTTGGGAGGCTGAGGCAAAACAATCTCCTGAGCCCAAGAGTTTGAGGCTTCTGTGAGCTGTGATGCCATGGCACTCTACCGAGGGCGACAAAGTAAGACTCTGTTTCAAAAAAAGAAAGAAAAGAAAAGAAAAAAAGGTTGAAAAACACCGTGCAACTAAGTTAAAGGAGTTTGGGAATATCTTAGACCTTCCAGACTTTTCCTAACAAAGTGTAAAACCATGCCTGTACCCATTCATGATGATCAGTGGTTTAGCTACCTATAAGGGGAAAAAATTAATATTTCTTCAGAGACAGAATATAATCTAGAGTTTTTATAATGTATCATCCACAATGTCCAGCACACAAGAAAAACTAGTAGATATGCAGGAAAAAAAAATAACCCAGGAAAATGTAACCCATGTTTAAAAAAAAAAAACAAACAGACAATAGAAACTGGCCAAGATGAACCTAATATTGGAAATAGCATATAAGCACTTTAAAGTAGTTATTATAAATGTGTTCAAGGACTTAAAAAAAAATCTATACATACACACATGTACATACACATAGATAGTAAATAACCAAACAGTCTAAAAAGACAAGGAAATTACTAGAACCAAACCAGAACATGGCACAGATTTTGAAAGTACCAGACAGGAAATTTAAAATAACTACAATTAACATATTTTAATGGAGTTCAAGGTGATACAACATGTAAGACTAGAAAGTTATTACATCAGAGGCACGGAAACTCTAACGATCACATGGAAAAGCCAGAAATTAAAAACACAGTAAAAGAGATGCTTCCAATGGGCCCGCTGGTATGCCCAATAAAATAAGGGAAGAACTTGAAGACACATCCATGGAGAAATCATCCAAACTGAACCAAAAGAAATAAGAGTTGAAAAACAAAAACAGAACAGAGCATCTAAGAGTTATGGGACATTATTAAGTGGTTCAACACACACATAATTGGAATCTCAGAAGAAGAGAGACAAGGCAAAAGAGATATTTGAGAAAATAATAACCAAGAATTAAAAAAAATTCTTGACAGACACCAAACCACAAATCCCAAACTCAAGAAAATACTAAGCAGATAACTACTGTAAAAATACCTACCATCATGGCTCAGCGCCTGTGGCTCAAGCGGCTAAGGCACCAGCCACATACACCCAAGGCGGCGGGTTCGAATCCCCAGCCCGGGCCCGCCAAACAACAATGATGGCTGCAACCAAAAAATGGCCTGGCGTTGTGGCAGGCGCCTGTGGTCCCAGCTACTTGGGAGCCTGAGGCAGGAGATTCGCTTGAGCCCAGGAGTTGGAGGTTGCTATGAGCTATGATGCCATGGCACTCTACCCAGGGGGATAGCTTGAGGCTCCGTCTCAAAAAAAAAAAAAAAAAAACACCTACCATCACATTCAAACTGCTAACAATAAAAGACAATGAAAAAATCCTGAAGGCAGTGAAACAAAAAAAAGAACATTTGTAGAGAGAAAGAAAGGTAAGAGTTATACCAAACTCATCAGAAACCATGGAAGCAACATTTAAACTGTGACATCTTTAAAGTGATGAAAGGAAAAACGGTCAACCCAGACTTCCAATCTCATTAAAAACATCATTTGAAAATGAAGGAGAAAGAAAGGCTTTTTTAGCTAACCAAAATAAGGAAGGGAATCATTAGCTGCATATCTACTCTGTAAGAAATGCAAAGGAAGTTCTTTAGGTATAAAGAATATTGCAATCAGGATGTACACAACAAAATGAAAAAAATCTGGAAATAGAATAAAATGAAGGTAAAAGAAAATTCACTTCTGTCTTATTTTTATGCTGTAAGAGATAGCTGTCTAAGGCACGAACCAATAGCGTATGTTAAAGTAAACTAGATGAAAACAAAGAATGGGAGCCTGGAATGGGAAACATGCTACTTAGAAGACCCTCAGTACTACACAGGTAGCTGTTTAGTATGTGAAAATAGACTCAGTTTTCTCTGAGAATTCCCATTAATTTTTTTTTTTTTAAGAGACAAGAGTCTCATTTTGTCACTCTTGGTAGAGTGCCATGGCGTCACAGCTCACGGCAACCTCCAGCTCTTGGGCTTAGGTGATTCTCTTGCCTCAGCCTCCCAAGTAGCTGGGATTACAGGCACCTGCCACAACACTCGGCTATTTATTTTTTTGGTTGCAGTTAGACTGGGGCTGGGTTCAAACCCGCCACCCTCGGTATATGGGTCCGGTGCCCTACTCACTGAGCCACAGGTGCCACCCTCTGTTAAAAAAAAATTTTTTTTTAAGTGTTGGCAAGACATCTTTTAACTTTTTTTTTTTTTAATTTATTGTTGGGGATTCATTAGGGTACAAGAAACCAGGTTTCACTGATTGCATTTGTCATGTTAAGTCCCTCTTACAATCAGAACCAGATTATTTAAAAATGTATACTATAAACATGAGGGCAACCATTCAAAATGTTTAAAAAGAGATGTAACAAAAGAAAATAAATTGAAGTTTTAAATGTTTAACTCCAGTCTTATCATGCTCTAGTCGTGGAGTGTTCCACAAAATACCTACCCAATACTCTTAATTTAAAACTGTCAAGGTCATCAAAAACAAGGAAAATCTAAGAAACTAGCAAAGCCAAGATGAGCCTAAGGAGACATGATAACTAAATGTGATACGGAGATCAGGAACAGAAAGAGGGCATTAGGCAATCTGAATAAACAAAGGACTTTAGTTAAGAATCTATCACTATTGGTTCATTAACTGTAACAAGGATAGATAGGTGTTGATAATAGCAGAACCTTAAGTTTGGGCTATATGGGAACTCTCTGTACTATCTTCTCAATTTTTCTGTAATCTAAAACTGTTCTAAAAAAATACAGTCTACTTAAAAATGGTCAATTAATTCCAAAGAAGGCAGAAAAGGAAAAATAAACACACACAAATGGGAGAAATGAAAACAATTAGCAAGATGATAGATTTCAATCCAAGCATATCAATAATCCCTTAAATGTGAATAACTTAAGGACAATGGTGAAAGTCAGAGCGTGACCTAGAGATATGCTTTCAACAAGAAACTGAAATAGAATACAATACAGAATTCAATTGATATAGGTAGTTTAAAGGTAAAAAGATGAAGATACACCACACACATGAACAGAAAGGAAGGTGGGATAGTTATATTAATTTCAGACAAAGCAGACTTCAGAACAATGAATATTATCAGTGGTAAAGAGGGATATTACATAATAACAAAGGTGGCTAGTCTCCTTTGTTGAATGCACTGCTTTTAACTAATTTGGTCAATTCATTTCAGAAGGTGGAGTCATACACTTCCCTGAAAATGTAAAGCACCTAAACATGTATTAATATGTAGGAGTGTAAAAAGTGGCATGCTTCAGTATTTCTACAGTTATGAGGAAAAGCCCATCTTCCAAATAGACTAGAAGGAGAAAAGGAGTAGGAAGCTGAACGGTGCGTTATCAGGTTACTCGCTGTATCTTCACAGGCAAGGAAAGGGTGCTCTGGGGTTCCTGAGCTGCAGTAACTTGCCTACTTCCCATTCATCCAGCTACACCAGTAGTTTCCAAACTGTGCTCCCCAGAAGCACCTGAGGGTAACTAGTAGGGAGTAGGGAGGGAGGGAAGACTGGATCCACATGGGACTACAGACAGATAGCTCTAGGCTTTTCATGTGTTGTATTCTGTAAAAGATTTCATTTGGAAAAGGGGTGCCCATGCTTAAAAATAAGACACGACCTGCTCTGACCGTAGTGTCTCCTTTGAGAAATTTAAATGTGTTTTTTAAAGCACAATCATCACCCAAAACACAGGCTTTTAAAACTTCAGCAGTAAAAGAAAGAAATACAGAGCGGGTTTCTTTCCTGCTATCTCATGCAGTTAATTAGCAGAGGAAAAGGAAGTGAAGCCATCTTCCGCTTTCTGGTGCAGACTTCCAACTTCCATCCACATAGATGCCAGCATGCAGCGTGAATGCCCCACACAGACCCAGTCACTGTGTGTGGGCTCCGTGCAGGACCAGCCGTGGCTGGCATTCAACACTCATTAGCAATCTTCTTCTCAGTGGTATGTTACAAGATACAAAGATGAAATCATACTCACGAGAAGACCCGAAACATCAGAATACTTCTTAGCTGGTTTAAAGGATGGAGGAGCATCAATACTAAAGTCTGGGGGAAAAAAAGAAAAGAAAAGATAACGTAAACTGACTTAAAACATTCAAATCCTTTCTCTCTTTTCCTAAAATCATGTTTGATAACATTTCTGAAATTTTCCTTTGTGATTAAGTGCTCCCTCAGAATTCTCTGGGGATTAACCAGAGATAGAGGGAAGGAGTTTTAGAAATACAGGATGTCAGAGGCCAAGTCCAGGCTCTGATCTGGCCCTGCCCTGTCGCCAGGGACCCCATATTCTGACAGAATCACTGCAAAGCTCATCTGCCCACAAGCTGCTTTCACAGTCTCATGCTACATGGGCTCATGGTGATAAAACTAATTGGATCTGCACATCCAGACACCGCCATGTCCACACCCAGAAGACTGACTAGCTCGTTTGTCACCCATCTGAGTCACCCCTTCTGAGTCACCCCCATGAAAGTACAGTGGGGTAAGAGACCTGGAGGGAACGTCAAACCTGAACTTTCCAATGACTTTGAACAGGATACACAACAGTGTTTTAGATAAATTTGGATGTTTATAAAAAACATATTTACTCTGCAAAACATTGGCTCAGAGAGTAGCAGAGTCGGCCTTTAAGCTTTAATTTGTTACGAAGAATCTCCCTGAGTCGGGCATTGTAGTTGGGCTATCTCGTTCTTGGAGACAAATGTTAAAAGTAGACTTCTGAATAAGATGTTTGTCTAACAGAAACACCAATATTATTCTATCAGACTTCACCAGTCTGAAATGTTAACAACGACTCTCAAAACCACACAACCAAGACAACAGAAAAACAAACAGGTTCAATACAGGTACAGTCTGACAAATGCACACACAATATCCCTAGCTTGTTGCCACTAGAAAATTCTCAAGCTAAAAATTCTTTCCTGGAACGACGCAAACATAATAAAATAACGTAGGTTTGTTATAAGAACTTCCTAGTCAGAACACTCTAAACACTTGGAAGGCTCTAGACAGCTCACAGTTAGGATCGTTCAGTTGCCACGGCAATGCCCTTTCGGAAGTGAGAATTTGTTTCAGGTTCTTCCAGGTTCTGTTCTTCTTTCCAGCTACGGCACCACCATGGCCAGAGTGCTGGAATTAAAACACGGATGAGAAGAAACAAAGATCAATGGAGACTGCCATCCGAGATCTGACATTTACACTTAATCACAGCGGTAATGTGCCTCTCATTCTGTCAGCAAGCATTCATACCCCTGAGACTTCTTTAAAAAGTATTTCCCTATACACATTAGTCCTAGTTAAATTTAAAAAAAAAAAAAAGGGTTTTCAGACCGTCAAAACCCTTGAGTGAGTTAGTGTTGGAGTAGAAATAAAAGGCTACTTTCTTTTATATGCACATAAAAATCCAAATCCTTTATTGGGTCTAACTCAGTAGAATTCAGCCATGTATTTCTCATCACTTTAAAGTAAGCAAATTTACTATGGAGTCAGATTTAAACTCATGACTGCATCTCCAAACCCCTGTCTGAGGGTAAGTGTCTGCCTTGCAAATTACTGGTAATCTGGAAAAAGCTGGGTGCGCCCCAATCGTGGCATGGCAAGACTTCTGGAATTTTTTTTTTCCTTTACTCATGAAGATGACAAAATAAAATGGGAAAGAATACCAAAATCTGTTGCAGATACCATAATACCATATTCCCCAAACTGACTTATAATATACTTTTAATGGTGGTGAATTGCTATAATTTATCCCTCAAGAATGAAAGGAAGGGGACCCTGTTTCCACTTCACAGCACAATAGCTTAGATTTACCTAAAGAAACTAATGAGGAAACACTGTTCTTTTAGTTAAACCTTCCAAGCCTCATCTGAAACTTCCCCAAAACCACAGAAAAGGGTAAAGGAACTTTCTCCAGGGAATGAACCCACCCTCAAGAGAGTACCCAGAGAGATGCTGGCACACAGAGAGATCAGCAGAAAAGACGCTTCTTCTCCAGCCCCGGGCCTCCCATGACAGCCCATGGGGACAAGGTGGCAACTTGGACCAAGGGGGAAGATGCTAGTGCCACTCTGGCCCAGCACGACCAGAGGCCGAGGTGTGATTGTTGGGCTTTTTACTTATCTTGTATCTTAGATGCTTACCACAAAGTTGGGGTCCTTAAACGGCAAAGGTTTGGCAGCTTTTTCCACAGGTCCAGTGCTAAACTCAGAGGGTACCATTTTATTCTCACTCACGGCATCGATGCTGATACCCTTAAAACATGAGAACAGTCTGACGTCAGTTTCTTTTAGCTGGGTCTCCTTCAGCTCTGCTCTCAACAGGCACAGAACGATACCACAGGCCACGTGAGGGAAGACAGAGTGTGGCTGACAGGAGCAGTGTGTACTTGGTGTGTACCAAGGAGCCACTGGGGGCCACACAGGACCCCAGCTACCAAGTTTCCCAGTGCTCTTATGTGCCAAGCACCCTGCTAGATCACTTAATCCTGACTGACCACCACTACGAAATAGGTGCTATTATTTTCAGTTTACAAGAAAGAAAACTGAGGCATAAGGGGGATGGGTTCAAGGCCACACAGTAATTGACCTTTGGATTCAAACCAGGCCAAGCCTATTCTAAAGCCTCCACCATCTTCATGACACCACACAGTCCCTCCTCCGGATGATTTTGTCAACTGTATCCTGAAATGTTAAGGCAAAAAGGGTCCAGGCCCTTTAAGAGCCTAGTTGGCCACACAACCCAGGCTGGAGCCAATATGCTTAAGGGGCACAACAGGACACGGGCATCCTAAATATGGAGAAGGGAAAGGACGCTGGAGGGCCATGGCCAGCTGGCTGCAGGCAGAAAGTACCCTGACAAGCAGGCTGATAGACTTTTTTTTTTTTTTAAGAGACAGAGTATCACTTTATCACCCTCAGTAGAGTGTCACGGCATCATAGCTCACAGCAACCTCCAACTCCTGGGCTTAGGCAATTCTCTTCCCTCAGCCTCCTGAGTAGCTGGGACTACAGGCACCCTCTAGAATGCCCAGTTATTTTTTGGTTGCAGTTTAGCTGGGGCTGGGTTCGAACCTGCAACCCTCAGTATATGGGGCCAGCACCCCACCCACTGAGCCACAAGTGCCGCCCCCAGCTATTTTTCTTATTGTTGTTGTTGCAGTTTGGCCCGGGCGGGGTTTGAACCCACCACCGCAGGTATATGGGGCTGGCACCCTACTCACTGAGCCATGGGCACCACTGAGGCTGATATACTTTAAATAAACAAAAACTTTAAGCTAACAATCACAAAGAAAAAACAAGCCACAGTAAAAAGTCACTTTTGATTTGTAATGCAATTTTCAATCTTTCCAGACTGCAATAAACTTGTTAAAAATTGAGATGCAGACCACGAGCATCTCATATCGTGGCTCACACCTATAATCCTAGCACTTTAGGAGGCCTAGGCAAGGGAATTCCTTGAGGTCTGGAGTTCTAGACCAGCCTGAACAAGTGAGACCCTATTTCTTAAAAAAATAGAAAAATTAGCTGGCTGTCTATAATCCCAGCTACTAGGGAGGCTGAGGCAGGAGAATCACTTGAGCCCAGGAGTTAAAGGTTGCAGTAAACTATGACGCCACTGCATCCCAACCTGGGCAACACAGCAAGACCTGTCTCAAGAAAAAAAAATTAAGATGTTATTCACATACAGTGAAATGCACAGATCTAAGTGTAGGTTTCATGAATTTTGCCAAATGGGTACACTAGTGTAAGCCAAATCCTACTGAGATACAGGACTTTTCCATCTTCCCTGGAAGTTCTCTCATGCACTTTAGTAGTCGATACCTTCTAGACCCCGGGGCAACCACATTCCCACACATTACTATTCCCTGTTCTAGAACTTCATATGATGGAATCTGACAACATATACTCTTGTGTCGACTTCTTTAGCTCATAATAAAGTTTTTGAAACATATCCATGTTGTTGCATAGGTCAGTGGTTTATTTCATTCTATTTACAAACTACTCATCAGAGAAGTATTCCACTCTATACTCACTAGGATGGTTATGATCAAAGATAGACAATAACATAGGTCGGCAAAGATATGGAACATTTAGAACCCTCATATACTGCTGTTGAGAATGTACAATGGTGCAAACACACCAGGGTGAGAAAACAATGTGGCAGTTCCTCAAAATGTTAAGCATAAAATTATCATATAATTTAACTCTTACAATATACACTCAAGAGAAGTGAAAACACGTGTCCATGCAAAAACTTGTACATAAATATTCATAGCAACATTATTCATAATAGCCAAAAAGTACAAACAAACTAAATGTCCCTCAACCAATAAACAGATAAACAAAATGTGGTACATCCATACAATGGAATATTACTCATCCATAAAAAGGAATGAAGTAATGATACATACTCCGACATGAAAACCTTATGCTAACAGAAGGCTCTACACAAAAGCCCACATGATTCCATTTATATGAGGTACCTAGAGTTGTCACATTCTCAGAGACAGAAAGTAGATTAGTGGTTGCTAGGGGCTGGCAGGGCAGGGGAATGGGAAATCACTACTAGTAGGTAAGAGGGTTCTTTTTGGGGTGACAGAAATATCTGCAACCTAGATAGTAGTGATGATGGTTGCACAACTTAGTGAATATACTGTAACTCACTGAACTGAGCCTGGGAGTCTGAGACTACAATGCACTACGATGGTGCCTGTGAATAGCTATTACATTCTAGCTAGGCCGACACAGCAAGATGCCATCTCTGGAAAAAAAAATCAAAACAGAAAAAATTTTTAAAGGGAACAAATGAATGGGAAAAAAGAGAAAGTTCTTGCTCACAGCAGGATTCTAATTAATAAATATAGAAAGGGCTGGGTGTGGTGACTCACACCTATAATCCTAGTAGTCTGGGAAGACTGAGAGGGGTGGACTGCCTGAGCTCAGGAGTTCAAGACCAGCTTGAGCAAGAGCGAGACCCCATCTCTAAAAAAATAGCCAGGCATTGTGGTAGGTGGCTGTAGGCCCAGCTACTTGGGAGGCTGAGGCAAGAGGATTGCTTGAGCCCAAAAGTTTGAAGTTGCTATGAGCTATGAGCCAGGGCACTACCGAGGGCAACAAAGTGAGACTCTGTGTCAAAACAAACAAACAAACAAACAAACAAACAAACAAACAAACGTAAAATGAATGAAGATTCGGATTAGAAAAATTACCCTTTAGCAACTATCAGGATAATAACTGTTTTAGGCAAAAGCCATCAATAGACATTAAAAGTGGTTGGCAAAGTATGAAGAGAAAGGGGATATTTACACAGTCTCAAAGTATTAATATCTCCCCACAAGATAATTCACTACAACAGAAAAGGGATAACTTTAATGAGGAGAAACCTGGCAGACACCACTTACTAGGTGCCCAAAGCAACCCCATCAGTAACGGGCCACATTGCCATCATGTGTCACAACAAGGAGATAACGTAACTTCTCAATCTTGGCAAAAATGCATAGCCTAAATCTTGAGGAAATGTCAGATGGGATCGAATTGAGAGACATTCTATAAAATAAGTGGCCAGTACTCTTCAGAAATATCAAGGTCATGAAAGAGAAAGAATGAAGAACTGTCCCTAACTACAGGAGACCAAAAAGATAACTAAGACAACTAAATACAACATGTGATCCTGGGTTGGACCCTGGACCAGATCAGGGATGAGAACAAGAGCTGTATATGAAGTGTCAGTGTTCCATCAAAGGTCATTTCCCTGATAGGAGAAAGTTCTGAATGGGTTCTCCTCAAACACCTTCCCTTCCCTCATCTTTCCCCATCCATCTTCTTTCCTGACAGCAGTCACCAGTAAGAGAATTCACTAAAATATCTATTGCTTGGCAACTGTAGCTCAATGGTTAGAGTGCCAGCCACATAAACTAGAGCTAGCGGGTTCAAACTCAGCCCAGGCCTGCTAAACAACAATGACAACAACAAAAAATAGTTGTGCGTTGTGGCAGGTGCCTATAGTCCCAGCTATTTGGGAGGCTGAGGCAAGAGAATCGCCTAAGCCCAAGAGTCTGAGGTTGCTGTGAGCTGTGACGCTACAGCATTCTACCAAGGGTGCCATAGTGAGACTGTCTCAAAAAAAATAATAATAAAGTAAAATATTTAGAGGATTTTAAGAAAAAGTCCAGTGAGGTCCAGTGAGGCCTCTTCCCTGGGGCATACCCAGCTGCTGAGGAATTGGCAAATGACCTGAGGCCATGACTCTGGGGACCTGAGGAGGAGGCTGGAGCTGGCGCACAGGTCGGAAAGGCTGAGAGCTGTCAAGAGGAGATGGTGCAGGGGCAAAGGGAAAAGCCCAGGCCTGCCAACTGGAAGGTACGTGAGGTGAGCAGGTCCAAGGAGAGCTGCCAGGAGGCAGATGGAAGCAGGCCATTCCCTCAAGGAATCCATCAATTCACAGGGGTGTACCACAAGACTACTCAGCAGGAAACAGGCCAGTGCTGGGGGTCCGTCAAAAGGTTGGGTCTAGAGAGTGACTTAAAGTTAATGAGAGAGGGAGAGAAACAATCCTAAGAACTGCCTAGTCAGCATCACATCAAAGGAGGCGTGGCTAGGGATAACTCAGCATCTTTCTAATTCAGGGAAAACAGGCAGGATATTAAAAGAGATTTCCTGGGGCCAGATACACTTTAAGTTCCTCTACTTTTTTTGTTTGAGTTTTTCATAAAGAATAGGACTAGGCTCAGCACCTGTGGCTCAAGTGGCTAAGGCGCCAGCCACATACACCTAAGGTGGTGGGTTCGAATCCAGCCCGGACCCGCCAAACAACAACGACGGCTGCAACCAAAAAATAGCCGGGCGTTGTGGCGGGCGCCTGTGGTCCCAGCTACTTGGGAGGCTGAGGCAGGAGACTCGCTTGAGCCCAGGAGTTGGAGGTTGCTGTGAGCTGTGAAGCCACAGTACTCTACCCAAAAAGAGGCTCTGTCTCAAAAAAAAAAAGAATAGGACTAAACAGCAATACCCAACTTTTTGGGACCAGGAACCAGTTTCATGTAAGACAATTATTCCATGTTCCTGGGGCAGGGGCTGTAGGAGAGGGGGGTTGGGGGGATGGTTTTGGGATGACAGGATGACTCAAGACATTACATTTCTCACCTCAGGTCATCAGGTATTAGATTGTCATAAGAAGCATACAACCAGGGCAGTGCCCGTGGCTCAAAGGAGTAGGGCGCTGGCCCCATATACCGGAGGTGGCCGGTTCAAACCTGGTCCCAGCCAAAAAAAAAAAAAGAAGCCTATAACCTAGATCCCTGGTGGTGAGGTTTACAAATGGGGTTCCTGATCCTATGAGGAGCAGTGGGGAGCAGCTGTAAATATAGATGAAGCTTCTCTTGCTTCCTTCCTCCCCTGCCACTCACCACCTGCTGTGCAGCCTGGTTCCTAACAGGTCACCAACCAGTACCTGTTCACAGCCCAGGGTTGGGGACCGCAGTGACTAATGATTACATCTGGGAGAAACTATGGCTTCCATTGGGAGAAAAAACCTAAACTGACAAAGAAGCCAAGAGGAGATACTAAAGGGAAAAACCCCAAGGCCTCTGACCATGATGACAGCAGCCACAGGCCAGCCCAGCTCCCAGGGCGCTGTCCTCAGGCAGTGGCGTTAGCTTTCCTTCCACTCCAGAAATGCTCAAAGATGCATTTCCTTTCTCCTATGTCAGGCATCCTCAACCTGTGGCCCATAGGCCCATGCAGCCTGCCTAGGACATTTATCCAGCCTGCCGGGTGTTTTTGCTGCCACTGCCTGTCCTGCTTAGCAGCAGACTCATCCCGGGGTCCACAGTCCGGCCGGCCCTCCAACAGTCTGAGGGACAGTGAACTGGCCCCCTGTTTAAAAAGTTTGAGGACCCCTGTTAGGTATTCTTTTTCTCTGATTCCCAATGAGGAAGCTCAAAAATGCTCTGTGCCCTTCGAAAGGAAAGGAATGCAGTGGATTCTTCTGGCACAGGTTTTTAGTTCCAAGGCCCCAAGGAGATCTGTGAGGCCACTGCCAGACAGCTGTGCCCCACTGAGATTCCAGCAGGCGGGGCTTCCCAGCTCCCTCCGCAGGTCAGTGTGGGTTGACAGTCTGGCTGTCAGACAGTGCATCTGCTGAGAGTAGCGGGAGGGGGTCTGAAGAGAGTCACAAGTCTACACTGCCAGCACAGGCAGACAGGGGAAGGGTCAGAAGGAGAACAAAAGGGATAGGCTGAATCACTGATTTTCAAAGAGACCCCTCCCGCTGGCTTGCCCTCTCCATCCTCTGATCTTCCATCCTCTGCCAGACACCCACGGAGAAGTCAAGCTGAAGAGGGCCAAAGAAAGGAAGCCTCCTTGATGTGAGCTGAGCCATCCATCCCAGAGCTACTCCTGCCTCCCTTCCCTCGCCAGCCAGATACACCCACCCCTCCCCCATGTACTACACCTTCATTCTTCCCTTCCCCTGGCACCAGCCCAGATAAGATCCATGCCTACTAATGACAGGATGACAGGGAGAGACCATGGACTAAAGAGAAGATCAAGGCCAGGCCTGGTGGCTCATGCTGGTAATCCTAGCACTCTGAGAGGCAGAGGTGGGAGGACTGCTTGAGGATAGGAGTTCAAAACCAGCTTGAGCAAGAGCAAGACCCCGTCTCTACAAAAAAATAGAAAAATTAGCCAGGCATAGATGGTCCCAGGTACTCAGGAGGCTGAGGCAGGTGGATCGGCCAGGAGTTTGAGGGTGCATTGCATTATGAAGGCACCACATTATGATGGGATCTCACTAGTCAGGTGACAGAGTGAGACTATGTCTCAAAAATAAATAAATAGTATTCGAGCTTCAAACAGCTGACCATAGTCAAAACTGTAGCATTACTATAGGGTTATCAGAAACAGCAAAAATGCAAGATTCAACCTAAGTATTCTATAAACACCAATTAAATAAGAACATTTACTTCCTTGGAATGTAATGCAGTCAATTAGACACAAAAGTGTAATTGAGAAGATTAGCAACATAGAGAAATGCTGACAAAATTATGTTAAGTGAAAAACAGGGTATGTAATGTTATATACCAACTGTGATTATGAAAAACTATCTCTACATGTAAAACATACAAATTAGAATAGTTGTTGGGGGAGGAGACTGGGTGACTTTTTATGTCCACTTTAAACACAGAAAAAAGTAACTTTAAAAATAGAAAAGAATAACTTTTTTTTTTTTTTTTTTTTTGAGACAGAGTCTCATTCTGTCGCCCTCAGTAAAATGCCATGGCATCACAGCTTACAGCAACCTCAAACTCTTGGGTTCAGGTGATTCTCTTGCCTCAGCCTCCCAGGCACCTGCCACAACACCGGGCTATTTTTTGTTACAGTTGTCATTGTTGGTTAGCTGGCCCAGGTTGGGTTCAAACCCACCTTTGGTGTATGTGGCTGGAGCCATGACCACTGTGCTATGGGCACTGAGCCAACAACTTTTTTTTGAGACAGAGTCTCACTTTGCCACCCTCAGTACAGTGTCATGGCATCACCACTTACAGCAACCTAAAACTCCTGGGATTAAGTGATTCTCTTGCCTCAGCCTCCCAGGTAGCTGGGACTACAGGCAACCATCATGCGGCTATTTTTAGAGACGGTGACTTCCTCTGGCTCAGGCTGGTCTAGAACTCATGAGTTTAAGCAATCTACCCACTTCGACCTCCCAGAGTGCTAGGATTACAGGTGTGAGCCACTGTGTCCAGCATAGAATGATTTTTTGTAATGAATAAACCAAAGCAGTCCAGCATTCTCTGGTTGCCTCCAATTATAGAAGATTCTATCTTCTATCAGCACTATCCTTCTAAAGAGGCAACTACTGCCTCTCAACTTGATGCTGTAACAACTGCTTATTAACCACCACAAGTCAAAAGTCTATTAAGTAACTCTGAGTCTGCTAACTTGGTTTCTCAGTAAATTTTAACAAGTTTGATTGGCATTTGAAAAGTCTAAACGCCCTATATTGATCTAGTAAAATTTTCCCAAAAAGAATTTCTCTGCACCACGAATTTAGTTATAGCATACATCTAATTAGTACCATTTCTTGCAGGGCAGAAACTGAGTGTTATCAAAAGAGGCAGTTAAGAGAAAAGACTGTAGACTCTGCACTGACTACCTGGGTTTGAACGCTGCCTCTACCACTTATTAGCTATGTGACCTTGGGCAAGTTACTTACTCTCTGCCTTCAGTCTTTTTATCTGTAAAATGAAGAGAATAACAACTCACAGAGGGTTGTCTGGGGGAATTAAATGAAATAATATTTAGTGCTTAGAACAGAGCCTAGCACATAGAGTGAATGCTATATGAATACTAATCTATTGATGACTAATCATTATTTCTTTAACTTTAACATAGTTATCTACTCCCCAGCCCACCAACTCAACATTAATCCTTTCAAAGTAACACAATCAGAATGAATGGAGAACTGCACTTTCATGATATTAATCAGTACTGACACCACTTGCCCTGAAATAGAAATCCACTCACGGAATTATAATTCTAAAACAATTTAGTGAGCATAAACACTTAATAGTAGTTTCTGCTGAGCGAAAGATCCATCTTAATGAAATAATAAAAAAACTGTTTTTGTATATTTAAATTATTTAATCCTATTTCCTAAGACTGATATAAAGGAGATGTCACTAAGATGTCATTTAGAAGTCACTAAGTTGTACATAGTGGCCCACACTTATAGATCTTTCAGCACCAAAGATCCCAGCACTTTGGAAGGCCAAGGCGGGGTTGCTTGAGGCCAGGAATTTGAGACCACCTGAGAAGCATGGCAAGGCACCATCTCTACAAAAAGTAGAAATAAAAATAAAAAAGCCAGGCATGATGGTATGTGCCTGTAGCCCCAGCTGTTCAGGAGACTGAGGCAAGAGGATTGCTTACGCCTAGTAGTTTGAGGCTGCTGTGAACAATCATTTTGCTACTGTACTCCAGCCTGGGCAACAGAGAGATACTGTCTCAAAAAAATAAAAAAAGAGAAAGAGACTTCTATAAATCCTTTCCTCAAAACAATTTCTTTTGGGGTAAAAAATACTCTCTTCAACTCCCAAGGAATTCTAAACACTTAAATTTCTAAGCATCTTTAAATTTCATCTATGCACTCTATTTTACTTAGAAAGCAAAGCCCACCTTAAAAATCCATTTTATCAGTTATTTTCAATAATCTTGAAAAGCACACTAATGTCCCATATAAATGTGCCTTGTAAATTTTTAAATTTCTTGAAAGTTTTACATGGTTTTCTTTTCCTTAAGAAAGAAAGTAGCTGAAAGTATTGAAGTAAGGGAAACCTAGGTGCTGAAAGATCTATAAAATCTCTTCTAACTCAAGAAATAGAGTCATCTGTAGAAAAACACTTTGCTGCTGATGAAACTTTGGGAAATCTGAGTTAATATTACATGTGCATAGTTCAGAGCCTGGAATGCCTTCCCCATCCAAACCACCACCCCTCAAAGTCAACCTCAAGTCCCTCTTGCCTCCCCACCTCTTCTCTGACACCATCACTACACTGAGTCCTCATTTCCCCGTGTCCTGCCACAGCAGGGCCCCAATATGAGACAATACCTATAATCAGCTTTGGCTCAAGGTTAGAAATTACTGTACATAATATCTTCCTACCTATTTCATATATTAGGTAGAATTTTAGAATGCCCTTCCCCACAAAGTTCCCGACCTCTGGTGCACACACACCTTCTCCCAGTTATTCAAGCAAACACTAATATAGGTACAGCTGTGAAGGGGTTTTGAAGATGTAATTAAGGACTCAAATCAGCTAACCTTAAACAAAGGCAATTATCCAGCTGTGCCTGCCCTAATCATATAAGTACTTTTTTTGTTATTTCTTATTTTAGAGACAGAGTCTTACTCTGTAGCCCAGGCTGGAGTTCTGTGGTAAGGTCAGAACTCACTGTAACTTCAAACTCTGGGGCTCAAGTGACCCTCCTGCCTCAGGCTCCTGAGTAGTTAAAGGTGCAGTAGGACTACAGGCGCACACCACCATGCCTGGTTAATTTCTGTATCTTTTTGTAGAGATGGGATCTCACTAAGTTGTCCAGGCTGGTCTCCAACTCCTGGCTTCAAGCACTCCTCTCACCTCAGCCTCCCAAAGTGCTGGTATTTTAGGCATGAGCCACCATACCTAGCCACATAAATCCTTTAAATCTAGAGCCCAGAGGTCAGTAATGAGAGAAGTTGGAGATGTCTAAAGATCAAGAGGGATTGTGAACAATGGATATATTGTTATATATGAATATATTCTCCATAGCCAGCTTTTTTCCCCCAATAGCCAGCTTTGAAGATGGGAAAGGCTATATGGCAAGGAACATGCGTAGGGGCTGGCAGTCAGCAAGCATATAAGAACCTGCAGTCCTACCCCGGGGAAGAACAGAATTCTACCAACAATCTGAATGAGCCTGAACACAAAGTTTTACTGAGACTTTAGATAAGAACTCAGTTCAGTTAATACTTCAATTTAAACTTGGTGATACCCTGAGCAGAGAGCCAGTTCGGTCACATTGTGTTGGGCCTTCTTACCTACAGAATCATGAACTAATAAATGAGTTATATAAGCCACTAACTTTGTGATAATTTGCAATAGCAGCAGTAGAAAACTAATAGAATAGAATGTATATACGTCATTCTCTTCTCCTGGGAGATATTTGGGATGGGGGAGGGGAGGGACAGGCTAAAATCCTTTGAAATGTATTAAGCATATTGCTGAGAATGGTACAGAAATACAGTGCAAAAAATTCTTGCTGATTGAACTGAACTGAAACAGAAAAGGAAAGCTGAGCAACAGACACAGAGGGCAGTCACCTCAGGAAAATTCCAGGTAGCCCTTAGGGCACTAATATAACAGAGAGTGGTCTGGCTGGTATTTTTCAGACAGCCTCCTTGAATCAGCAAATTAATGAACTTCTCCTTTATCTCCTCAAATCACTTGTTCCTGTTTCTCTGATGCAGCTTCCAGGGACAAATGCCAAACTTTCTTCTTCTTCTTTTTTTTGAGAGAGTCTCACTATGTCGCCCTGGGTAGAGTGCTGTGGCATCACAGCTCACAGCAACCCCCAACTCTTTAGCTTAAGCGATTCTCTTGCCTCAGCCTCCCAAGTAGCTGGGGCTACAGATGCCTGCCACAACACCTGGCTATTTTTTGTCGCAGTTGTCATTGTTTTAGCTGGCCCAGGCCAGGTTTGGCTGGTACCGTAACCACTGTGCTACAGGCACCGAGCCAAATGCCAAACTCTCAGTGACACTGTGCTAATGCCTGCATATGCTGAGGAACAGGGACCTTGTATGGAAGGATTGAAGCAAGAACTGCTCCTCCCCCCCCAAAAAAAAACAAATCTAAAACTCCAGTAGACAGAAGACAAGATTTTTCCTTCCTCATAAGGGTGAAGAGAATAACTGGCTATTCACCACTTTGGTTAAACACCAACGGGTTTAAGGAGAATAGGAGAGCCAGGACAAAGGATTTCGCTATTTCAGGAAATGCCCCATTCGTCCAGCTTCTCCAGAGGCTGCTGTTTAGATAGAGGCCCAAAGGGAGTATCTAGCCAGCCTTCTCTTTTGCAAAAGCCCTGACACCATTGCAGTTATGATTCCTACCTCCTTGGATTATTGTAAATTTCCAGCTTGCTGGAGGAACTGATCAATGCTACCTTTGGGATTAAAACAATTGTCCCTCCCAATATGTACTGACTACATTCACTGGTTCTGGAACAAGTGGGTATCAAAATGCACTATTTGCAAACAGGGAAGAAAGTACTCAAATGCATTTATCTGGCAAATGACTCCAATCAAGAATACATGAAGAACTCCTACACATTAGTAATTTTAAGAAGCCCAATGACAAAACATAATCAGGCATTTCACAAAAGATACTGGAATGGTCACACTAAGCATACAAAAAGGTGACTGTTATCATTAGCCATCCAAGAAACGAAATCACTGTTACTACATGCTCAACGGAATAGCATTTAAAATTTAAAAAGACGGACAATGCTATCTATGCATTGTTCAGGATACAGAGCAACTGGAATTCTCATACTTTGCTGATAAGCATACAAAACCAGTATAGCTACTTTCCGAAATACCTGCTTGAACAGTTTCAGAGTTTAATGTGTGCTGACCTTCTGACAAAGCAATTCCATTACTGCTCAAGAGAAATAAAAGCATGTATCTATACTATTGCTTGTACAAGAATGTTCATAGCAGCTTATGAATAAAGCCAAAAACTATAAATAACTCAGATGTCCATCAGGTACTGTATGTTAAGCAATGTATCAGATGTACTGAATAAACAACTCTCAAAAACATAGTTTCAAAAGGGAATCTAGACAGAAACAAAAGAGTACTGCGTGCATGATTCCATTTACATTATGTATGAAACTAGACAAAGTCCATCAACCATGAGAGAGAGCAAAAGAGTGGTTACCTCTATCATCGAGGGAAGAGAGTACTGACAAGAAAAGGTTACCAGGGAATTCTCTGGGCTCTGAGAAATGCTATCTTGGTCTGGGCCATGGCCATCTGTGTTTACATATGTAAAAAAGTCATTCATCTGTGTTCTTAAGATTTGTGCATTGTACTGTATGTAAATCTCACCTTAGTGAAGTATTAAAAAGAGGGGGAAAGCACTATTAACTTGGGAAAAAGGGACAGGAGGTCAGTATTTCTAGAACAGCCATTGGCTGGGTGAACAGTGCCCTGCCATATGCCAAGGAGCACAAAGTAACACACTCCCATCTTTGCTATTTTATTGCTTTTACTAAAATGTAGGAGCCACAGAAAGCAACTAAATCAATCCACTCTCTCTCTGCTGAAAATTCTTTGCTGGAATTGCAGATCCTGGACTGCCCAGATGCCCTGACACCTGAGCCAGGCGCTAAGCTCAGTGATTTACAATCATTTCGCGTACCCTTAACAACCCCGTAAGCTTAGACCAAACCCACTTTCTTGTTCTTCTATTTCCTGTAGAGATGGGAGTCTCACTATGTTCCCCAGGCTGGTCTCGAATTCCTGGCCTCCACCAGGAGATTCTCCCGCCTCAGCTTCCCAAAGAGCTGGGGTTGCAGGCGTGAGCCACCCCACCAGGTCCAGCCCAAAACCACTTTAAGATGGGGAAACCCAGGGTCAAAAATGGACTTCTCTTAAGATAAGAGAAGTCGTACATTTCAATACATCTTTGTCTGCATCCATGTAGGGTAGTAGGGCTCTAGGCAACTGAAAGCCTCTCGGTAGACGTCGGTAGAATTGACAAGGGGGTGACGCGCTAACTTATGAATGAATGACATTCAGAAAAGACCTGGACCTCGACGGGAAAGGGAGGCCCTTTTACTAAGTCAGTAATAACCTCCCCACTCTCTCTTATCTACTGCTAATATAAAGTGAGGAATTCTTTAATCAAAGCCCACTTGCCCAAAATTATTCAACGTACACCGCGGACTAGCATACCTCGGCACCCGCCCCGCCCGCGCCCGCGCCCGGCCCTGCGCAGGCGCCCTCGCTCGGCTCCGGCTCCCCCGCCCCGCCCGCTCTGGCCCGCGCACGCGCAGGGGCAGTCTGGGGGCGCGACGGCGTACCTGCGCAAACCCGGAGGCAGACGTTTTTTTCTTTTTGCTGGCACCGTATCCCCCGCCGCTGCTGCCGTTGTGGGAAGGGCTAGCTGGCCTCTTCTTGCTGTTCCGCACTATCCCGGGAGTGGAAGTGGTGGCTACAATTGGAATTTGAGCTGCCATCCCACCCTTACTCTTCCACCAGCTCCCCCCACCTCTTTCCCAGGGCGGGCCCTCGCACTTCCGGCTCGGCCTTACTTCCGTCTTGGTGCTTGAAAACCCGGCCTGGACTCCCAGGGCTTTGCTGACTTGTCTTGGTGGAATGGAAAAGTCGGAGCTCGGAAAAGTCTATTCCCTCAGGGCGGGAAGGTGCCTTGCTACTCAGGAGCTGGGAAACTGGGCCTTGGGGCACGTGCTTGGTAATCCCCGGTGGTAGCGGAATAGAACAACTCGCGGTCATTTGAAATAGCTACAATTTTTAATAATTCATAGTCATTTATTTTTTTCTCATGTTAAAGCAGAAGTCTGATCACTTTTGGTGTTTGTAATAGTAACAGTAGGGTCTTTCTCACTGGACTAGACAGACCGCTAAGCTGGTAGCTTTACTCTTGGCTGTTGACTTCCCACACGGAAGAATTTCGTATGTAAATAGTACCCAAGTGCACTTAAGGGTGAAGTGATTCTTAATCTTTAGAAGTCACAGGTCCCTTTGAGCTTGGAAGCTTTGCTCCCTCTCCTAACCTCCACCTCTTCACCCCCACAAACGTATGCAGACACAAACAAAATGTTAAATACAGATTTCAAGGAAGTCATAATCAGCTAAAAATTTATTTATGAACTTCAGTGCCCCCCACTTCGTTCTTTGAGTCGTTCTTCTCTATACTTAGAACCTTTATGACATTACATAACTAAGTGGTTTATAATTGGGTGGTGAATATCTTTTTTGGCTCCTGCTAGAACATAATCTCTATGAGGGGACAGCCCCTTAGGACTTGTTCACGTACCTGTCCTCAGTCACCGTACTTTGCAAGTTATTGGTACATTATACATGTTTTGTTAATGACATGGTTAATAAACGCACGAACTCCATGAAGTGACTAACTGGAAGCTGTGTGTTCTAATAAGGTTAAGTCACGTATATAAATCTGGGTATTTGAAAAAAATAGGCTGCAGAATGACTTAGAGGTGAGAGAGTGAGCAATAAGTGAAACTCGCAATACTGTTACTGGTATCTTTTCTCCTTTGAAGAAAGGAATAACCTGTTAGTGTTGAAATGTTCTCTCCCACAGCCGGTTTCCAACCCATCCTCAACTACACCTAGTCTTTTCCTTATTCCTTATCTCAGAGATTCACACTTCCAACCAGCCAGTCACCGAAGCAAACCCTCTCTAGTGTCCCAGCCTTCCCATTACTCTCTAGCTCACTTCTCTCCTTCACTGCTCCTGCCCTGATGAATCTATCTTCCATGTTTGTATCTCTGCAACACCTTCTGGGTGAAGTTCCCACCTCCATCTTTTCCTCCTTAATTGCTGACCCCTGACTATCTTTCATACAGGCTGCCAGAATGAGCTTTCTAAATCAAAAATCTAATCACGTTGCTTACTTTCTTACAGTCTTCAGGGCCCTTTTACCTTCAGGGTAAAATCCAAAGACCTTTTTATTTTGTCATATAAGGTTCTTGGTAACTGGGCTTTGTCCTCATCTCTTACTTGTCAACACATGTGTCCCAGCCAGGGACTAACTCTGTTTCAATGTTCAGTAACTCTATAACAATGCACATTGTTCTTCTAAGTCATCATGCATTTGTCTACATTATTTCCTCCCCGAGGAATGCTTAGCTCCTTTCCTGGTTTCCGTGCATTTTACCTCAGTTTGGATTCTACTTCCAATAAAAAGCTTTGTGCCATGTGATGTCCCCTCCTTCCCTGCCCCTTCCCCATGCTCATGTTGTGCACATGAGTGAGTACAGAACACACTGTGGGGTTTCCTGTAATCTGTTAGTGAATGTTTATGAAGTTCAAACACGAGTTCTCTACTGTTAAGGAGTCAGACAAATGAATACACCACCATCTGGCCTCCTGTTAACCATGATCTTGCCTAATTTCCTCTTTCTGAAATTCTTTCCTCAGTGTCTGAAACATTACCATCCTTTTGTTTTTCTCCTTCCTGACCCCTGGCCATTCTTTGAAAGTTGTCTTACCAAATAGTTCCTAATGCTACAACAGGTTACATATACCCCCTACAGGTAACACATTTTAAAAGTTTCCCAGAGGATTCCCATGATCAGTCAGATTCAGAACCAGGCTCTTCTTGCTCAATCTTTACGCTTTGAGAGTGGTTGGTGCTGGGTCCAAGGCCCTCTGCCCTTCTCAGTTTATATACTCTTCCCTCGCTATTTCACCAACTCCAGGAGCTTCATTTTCGTGTACCGTCTAAATGCAGACCACTTTCAGATTTGTGTTTCTTGTCTGGCTCTTTCTCCAAAGTTGCATAGCCAGATATTCTGCATAAACTTAGATGCTTACAGGCATCTTCCACTCAGCATGACAAAACTGGAATTCATCATCCCCTCTGCTCCTCTAAAGTATGTTCCTCCTCCAGTGGTTCCTATCTCAGTAGATGCCATAATTACACACCAGTTGTTCAAATCAAAAACCTGAAGTCAGTGCTCGCTTCAGCAGCACATACACTAAAATTGGAACAATACAGAAGATTAGCATGGCCCCTGCGCAAGGATGACGTGCAAATCTGTGAAGTGTTCCATATTTTAGAAAAAAAATAACCTGAAGTCATCCTTGACTTCTCCCCTTCGCTCACCTCCATGCATAACCCTATTCCAGCCACCATCGTCTTTCTCCTGGACTTGCACATTACCTGAGTCACCTCCCTGCTCACACATTTGGTCCTCCAGCCACTCTGTGATCCTCAGAGATCTCTTTGAGGATACAAATGTGCATTTGGGGGTCATATCCCCTTCCAGAAATCCTTCAATAGGTTCCCATGGTCTCTAGGATAAAGCTCAATATCCATGGTTCAAAGGCCTTCACAGCCCTGCCATCTCGCCCCAGCCTTGCCTCTGCTCTAGGCCCCTAGGCTCCTATTCCATTTTCACTTTTATTGTTTCCAACAACCAGCTGTGCCCTTCCTCCCTTCACCTTGACACACTCTGCGTCTCCTATCTGGAAGCTGCTTTTCTTCCAGTACCACCCTCCTCCAGTCTCACTGCCACACATCCTTCCTGTCTTGGCTGCTATACTGTTTCCAATGTTCCCTGTCCCTCTGGTCTGATTCCATATTCCCATCAGCCTCAGTCTCAGTCATCTAATACTTATTAATTGCCTTTTTTTTTTGAGTTTTTTTAGAGACAGGGTAATACCATGTTATCCATGTTGGCCTCAAACTCCTGAGCTCAAGGAATAATTTCCTCCTCAGCCTCCTAGTAGCTGGGACTGGCCACCAGTCACTGCACCCCAGCTTATAGATTGTCTTTTATGTGACAAACAAAACAGAATAGTCTGTGTTCTCAGAGAGCCCCCAATCTAGTAGAAAAAGAAAGACATTGTGTTTGTCTTCTCAGATGGACTTAAACTTCTTGGGGGAAGTTGCCAGAGTCATCAGGGATTGCTTGGCAAAGCATTAACAGATGGTAGTAACAAAGAGAGAGAGAGAGAGAAATGCTGGAGGCCATCCACGCCAGGGAGCAAAAGCTTGGGGCAAGGAGAAACCTGCTGCACACCCGTCTTGGCAGTGCCAGTCACTGCCCAGTGTTGGCATGGGTGGGGCCTTCATATGCTTTGCTGCATATGTAACT
>CAUYQV010118160.1:0-10678 GCA_963574575.1 Galagoides demidoff
TGCCAGGGCACCCTAACCAGGGTGACAGAGTGAGACTCTTTCTCAAAAAATAATAATAATGGCTTGGCGCCTGTGGCTCAATCGGCTAAGGTGCCAGCCACGTACACCTAAGGTGGCGGGTTCGAATCCCCAGCCTGGGCCCACCAAACAACAATGATGGCTGCAACCAAAAAACGGCCGGGCGTTGTGGTGGGCGCCTGTGGTCCCAGCTACTTGGGAGGTGGAGGCAGGAGACTCGCTTGAGCCCAGGAGCTGGAGGTTGCTATGAGCTGTGATGCCATGGCACTCTACCCAGGGGGATAGCTTGAGGCTCCGTCTCAAATAAATAAATAAATAAATAAATAAATAATAATTTCCCCTTACAGAGACTTTCTCTTTGCTAAGCGATTTGTTATGCATTTTATATTTATTATGTACAATTTCATAGTAAGCACATAAAGGGGAGTAAAATTCCAATTTTATAGTTGGAGAAATAGCATCAGAAAGATCACATTTTTGAAAAAAAAGCACAGGAGGGAAGCAGAGCTGGCACTCTAATGTACACTTTTAAGCGTTTTTATTTTTATCTTTGTTATGCATGTGTAACGAAGAGCTTTCAACTAGCCCCACAAGATTTATTACAAAAAATAAAATTCCCGGGCAGCACCTGTGGGGCTCAAAGGAGTAGGGCACTGGCGCTATATGCCAGAGGTGGCGGGTTCAAACCCAGCCCCGGCCAAAAACTGCAAAAAAATAAAAAAATAAAAATAGTAAAATTCCCTACCCTTTCCTTCTCACCCATATCCTCCTCGCCAGACATAGTCATTTACACCTGATAGGTCTGAATCGCATGTTTATATTGCTGCTTCAAGATGTTTCAGTTTCAGAAAGAACTATTAATCTTCTACAAGGGAAGATGGGTATTTGGGCCTCCTTCCTTCTTCACATCTATCTTACGAGCACTTCCCCATTCCCCCATCTTTTCAATAGAATTGGATTAGAGCAATAAGCTGTGTTTACATCATTTTGGCAATAAAGGCTGTTCAGAGTCGAGCTATATAGTAAGCCATGATTCTTTTTTCTTCACTGCATTTTATTCTCCTTAAAGCAAATATATTTTTGTTTTCTGTTTGGCTTACACATTCCTGCACATTTCCAACCACAAACCCCCTGACATTTATTATCATCTATTGAGATAGTCAGGTATTTTATCAGTTTCTTCTTCTTAGGGAAATCTTCTCCATGAGATTTCTGTTCGGTTTCACTCTGGACTGACTGTCCTCTCTGCTTGTTCACAGTTGTTGTCCTAGGCTCTCCCTTCCCCATTTCGGTGGGGGGGGGGGGTGTGTTACCTTTGCCTGTCTCTTATATGGGATCTCCTATTTCTTAGCTTCTGTGCCTTCGTTTATTCTTGTTTATTCCCGATTTTGGTGGCGCACAGTTTCTAGTAGTTTTCTGAGAAAGGGCATCTAGGAGACAATTTCTCTTTATTTCTGAAAATACCTTTATTTTGGCCTCACATTTGATTGACAGTTGGAATTCTAAGTTGGAAATAATTTTTCAGATAATTTTTTAAGGCATTTCTACATTGTCTTCTAGCTTCCTGTGTTAGTGTTGAAAAGACTAAAGCCATTCTTTTTTTTTTTTTTTTTTTTTTAAGACAGAGTCGCCCTCCTGACTAGCTTTATATCTAACAGCAACCTCAAGTTCTTGGGCTCAAGCAATCCTCTTGCCTCAGTTTTTCTGTTTTTAGTACACACAGGGTCTTGCTATTGCTCAGGCTGGTCTCAAACTCCTGAGCCCAATGAGCCACCCACCTTGGCCTCCCAGAATGCTAGGATTACAGGTGTGATCCACAGGCCTGGCTTTCTTTTTCTTTTCTTCTAAAAGCACTTTTAGAAAAATTTCCTCTGTCATGGCATCTTGTTCTTGTGTTGTGCTTGCTTGTTTTGGTAACCTCTATGTCCCTGGCACTTAGAACAGTGCCTAGCTCAAAATAATATGCCAGAGAAGGAGCACTTATAGAAAATTAAAAAATAAAAAATGAACAGTTCTCAATAAATGTTTGTGGAAATAAATGAGTGTTCTATCTTAATGCTCGTGGAGATGAGTCTTCTTCCTACATTCATACTTATTCATAATATATCTAATTGGTGACTTGATAAAATTTTCCTGTACTCTTTTCGTATGTAGCTATCCTTGCCTCCTTACTCCGGGTGTGACTGCTTGAGACCCACTATTTGTTGTATATCTTTTTCTAGCCCCTGATTCAGGGCCCTGCACAAATGTGGGTTTTTAAACAAATATGGTCTGATTGATTAGAAGCCACTGATGATCTCAAGTGTTTACTAAAAGATGTTAATTTGACTCCTTTTTGGCCAATAACTTGGAGAAGGCAAACTCAGATACCTTGGTAGCCGGGCAGATCAGAGAGCCAGTCAGTATTTAATTATCAGACACATAGGAAAAAAGCGTATCATGTTATTTTTTTCTAGAAACATATGGCCTTTTCAGGATTATCTTGTTCTTCTCCCAAATGACGCAGAGATAAAAGTACTAGGAAATCAATTTTTATTGTAGCAAAAACAATGGGACAATACCATGAAAATGGCAGCTGGCACTCAAGTTTGGGATGCGGTGGGGAGTGGTGGGATTTGGGGTGAACTGGAAATGAAGTGCCAGTCCCAGGGGGTGGCCCTAATTTATATCAGCTGATTTGGGTCAGGCATTGATTTAGGCCCCATATTGTGACATTTTATGATTTTTATAAAATAAAAACTTGAAAATATTTTATATGAAATCTCCTATTTTTTTACAAGTCCATTTTTTTTAAAGTACTTTAAAACCAAACAAATCATGGCTATTGCCCATAGTCCACAGGTCACTTGTATTGGGAGCTCTGCACAAGAATTATTACAGCTGTTACTTTTGTAATTTTGTTTAATTAAAAACAAAAGATGAATTATGATCTGATGGTTAGGGAGATGAAAAAATTAATAGGAGGACCAGAAATCCAAGTTAAGATTAACCTAATACTGTATTTTAATTTCATTTAAAAACAATAAATCTTTTTCTGGTGGCTCCTTTGGCTCAGTGGGTAGGGCACCAGCCCGATATACCAAGGGTGGTGGGTTTAAATCCTGCCCCGGTCAAACTGCAACAAAAAAATAGCCAGGCATTATGGCGGGCACCTATAGTCCCAGCTACTCGGGAGGCTGAGGCAAGAGAATCACCTAAGCCCAAAAGCTGGAGGTTGCTGTGAGCTGTGACACAATGGCACTCTACCGAGGGCAACAAAGTGAGACTCTGTCTCTAAAAAAAATAAATAGAGCGGCACCTGTGGCTCAAAGGAGTAAGGTGCCAGCCCCATATGCTGGAGGTGGTGGGTTCAAACCCAGCCCCTGCCAAAAACTGCAAAAATAATAAATAAATAAAAACAATGAATCTTTTCTAATTGGGAGTAAATAGAAAAGAAAAACAACGAATTACAAATATCTGTTGCTATGAATAGAAAGCTAATTAGTAATATATTTTTCTCAGATGTGTAAAATAATTTATAAGCATGACTAGTAGCTTTTTATATTTGGAATTTACCTAGTGTTGGCCTTAAAGCTAGACAATCAGTATAACCAGAAAATAAAATGAATGTGGTTCATAATCTCACATCTGTTAAAAAGGTCAAATTTTTTTTTTTTTTTGAGACAAAGTCTCTGTTGCCCCTAACTGGAGTACCATTTCATTAGTCTAGGCCACAGCAATCTCAAACTCCTGGGTTCAGGCTATCCTCCTGCCTCATCCTCCCTACTAGTTGAGATTACAGGCACCCACTACACCCCCGGCTAATTTTTCTGTTTTTAGTAGAAACCGGGTCTCGCTTTTGCTCAGGATGGTCTCAAACTCCTGAGCTCAAGGGAGTCTCCCACCTCAGCCTCCCAGAGTGCCAGGATTACAGGCATGAGCCAGAGCACCTGGCCCTAAAGGTCAACCTTGAAAAGAAAAACAATAATATAGTAAATGTAAATTATTCTAGTATTAATCCACTTTATTACTATTAAAATAGTTTTTCCTTTGTATTTAGAAATGGAAAAATGTTATTGTATTGGTTAAATGTGTGTATTTTATTTGTCAGTCTTGATAGTTACAGTATTTTTCTTTCTAAGCTACGGAAGATGTTTGGAAACAACAAACATTGTTACGTATCTTTCAATTGATTGACCTTCCATTCTTGGAAAATATTTTGGAGCCTCAAGTTAAAACACAAAATCTTCAATTAAATAAAGAGGAAGATCTCGTTATCTCTAATACTTGCCTAGACAGAGAGGTTATTCCAAGCTTATGTCTACCTGAGTAAGTGACCACTTTTATTGTCAAATAATTTATAATTAAAAGGTTTTTACATATTTGTCCGTGGTGTTTTAAAATATGAGAACATATTCATCTTATTAGCTGACATGTTTATGGAAAAATTAATCATTGTGAATTTTTATTTAATCTCAGAAAGCATTGGTTATGACCTATGAGATTATGAGAAATCGAGTGGTTTCATTCACTTGAATTCATTTATATGTCAATCATCTCCCTGCAGCCATCCAAAGTTGTATCATTTTCTTTGCATGACCCCAAAATAATATAACCATCACAATTCTACAAGTTTATTTATCTTTTCCCAATAAGAATCCACTGTCTGGGCTCAGCGCCTATGGCTCAAGTGGCTAAGGCGCCAGCCACATACACCTAAGGTGGCGAGTTCAAATCCAGCCCGGGCCACCAAACAACAATGACAGCTGCAACCAAAAAATAGCCAGGTGTTGTGGCAGGCGCCTGTGGTCCCAGCTACATGGGAGGCGAAGGCAAGAGACTCACTTGAACCCAGGAGTTGGAAGTTGCTGTGAGTTGTGATGTTCTGGCACTCACTACCCAGGGCAATAGCTTGAGGCTCTGTCTCAAAAAAAGAGAATCCACTGTCTGAAAGAGGAAACATACCCAAAAGGAAAAAAGTACAGTCCAACGAGATAAGCTGTACGATAAAATCAGCCTCATTTGTGAATTAAGTCAGAGAACACTGTAACTTGAATGAGGCTCCTTTCCCATTTGCTCTTAACTTCAAGATAGTTGTCACTCCTGAATAAACCAGCTGCTAGGAAATGGAGGTCTAACCTGCAGTGCTGTTGGGATCCCAGCAGAGAGAACTGGTGTAACCCTGTCTCCCCCATGGGACAAACAAGATAAAAGAACATCGACTCCCTGGCTAAGGACCAGAAGCTTTAAATCCTGGGAAGAGGTTAGCAATCACTGACCCGTGGAGCCCCTTAGTCAACTGTGGTCCTGTTTGCACATGGCAAAGTTTTCTTATTCACAGTAGGCAAAAAAAAATTTTTTTTAAGCCTAAAGGGCTGACTCTTACTGCCTTTGACTCAAAGATAGCACAGGGACATCAAAAAAGAAAAGGTGTCTTTGAATATTTCTGCAGGAAACTGGCAGTGGCCAGTCTGCCTTTATAAGCTTCTAGGCAGAATGGGCAGGTTATCTGTCAGAGAAGAGCAGTCAAACTGCCGTTAGTGTTTTCATCCACAGTACTGCGATCTAGAAGATAGTGAATGGCACGTGCTAGGCAAGACATACCATTTATGGGGAGGCAGAAGAGAAGGAAGGAAAGAAGGCAAGTAGGCAAGATATTGGGTATTTGAGCATCACCAAAAATTCATGCTCAGGAGCCCCATCCAAGGAAAATACTTGAGGAAAGACTTTAATCAGACTACAAAGAAATAACTAAAGCTCAAGATGGGGAAAGAAAAAGGGATGGAGCACTGGTAGGTAATACACCTCGGTCATTGCTCTCTCCCTGATCTTTCCCTTCCCGCCCACTCTGTGTGCATCATGTGATAAGACTGTGAGGGAATGTGTAAAATGAAAGGTAAGCCAAAAAGAAAGGATACATAGTCAGGGAAATTATAATAAATATTAACCTATCTCAGTAAGATCTGGGGGTTGGAGGACAGCAGATGTGAGAAAAAGGAAATCAGGTGGCACCTGTGGCTCAAAGGAGTAGGGCGCTGGCCCCATATGCCGGAGGTGGTGGGTTCAAACCCAGCCCTGGCCAAAAAAAAAAGAGAGAGAGAGAAAGGAAATTAAAGGCCTTCCAAAGAAGTCACTGGAGGGAGGGGAGTGACAAGACCCTCAATTTCTTATCTTATAGCGGGTGGAAAGATAAGAAGGGAAACAATATGTGGTGGTTACGTAAACAGGGCATCTATCTGTCTTGGGGAAATATGTAATATTTGATACCTTACTTTCAAATAATAACAGAACCATTGGTATCATATTATTGGAGCAGTTAAAGGAAGGGGAATCCCTAATGGCATGAAACTCCTCTGAATGAAATCTAACAAAATTAGAAATGTATAATTAGGTGGCTAAAAAATACGTCAGTCCTTTGAAAATAGAGGTACATAAAGATATGGTGCTATTTGGCAAGGAAAAGAACCTTTTCCCTCTCATTCACTCCTTCATCCAGAAAAATGTATCAAAGTGACCTGTTCAAAATAACATCTTTAGATTTTGCCAGAGATAAACTAGATTTAATTATGTTTATCAAATAGTGTGTTAGTTCCAGGTAAATGTTAACATGGTTTGGTTTTGCATTTTTCCCTCCAGGGTTGATGACTGGCTTAATGCAGCCATCGAGTGCTTAGAGTATTTCCCTGACCAGCTAATAGTTACAGTGAGTCAGGAGTTAGTGCAAAACAGAAATGAAGAGACAAGATCCGACGTCCAGAAGAAGATCCTTTTTAATGTCATAGTAAAATACTATAATCAAGAGAGAAATCGCCTGTTAACTGATGAGTATTCTGATATTCACGCCGCAGTTATTGAACTTTTAGGTAAGAGGATGTGTATACTTTTTTTATATAAGGAAACATTTTAAAATACACGAGTTAAAGTAGAAAATTTTATGTATCATGAGTATTAGTTTTTTGTTGTTGTTGTCTTTGTTGTTAAGATAAGATCTCTCTTAGTCACCCAGGCTAGGGTGCAGTGGCACAATTAATAGCTCACCACAGCCTTGAACTCTTTGTCTCAAGCTATTTTCCTGCCTCAGCCTGCAGAGGAGCTGGAACTACAGACTATCCCACCACCCCCAGCTGACTTTTTTTGTTATTCTAGAGACAGCAATCTCGTTATGTTGCCCAGGCTATGAGTATTTTAATATCTTTCTTAAATAATGTCAAAGTCTTTTTTCACTTGACTACTAATGTTCGTCATGAAAATTATACTATCGAAGATTCAGGTTGAGCATTTGGCGGGCGCTGGTGAGTGGAGACTGAGTGGCTGAAAGTATTGGACATTAAGCTAGGGCCTCTAAAGAGAATAATCATCACACTCATGGCAGGGACTTTGTGTACAGTAATTCAGAGGCCATTAAGCAGACTACAGACTGTGACAAAAAGCATGGAGTCTCTTCTTTGTACAGATTGGATTCGTCACAAATTCACCAAGTCAAGAATTCCAGATAAAGTGTTTCAGCCTTCACCTGAAGATCATGAAAAGTATGGTGGGGATCCACAGAACCCCCATAAACTGCATATTGTTACTAGAATAAAAAGTACAAAAAGGTGTCCGTACAGGGAAAAAGATACAATAAAGTTGCTTGGATTAGAAAAAGCACATACCTTTCAAGTTCATAAGAATATCCCTTCAGTGAATGCAAAACTGAGAGTAGTCAAACATTTGATAAGAATTAAGCCCCTGAAGCTGCCACAAGGACTTCCCACAGAGGCAGACATGGCTAACACATGTCTCAAGAGCACTGGAGGATGAGTAATACAGTGGCACCTGAAACCTGTGGAACAGAAAAGTTAAGTCCTGATGCCAGAACAGCTTCAGATTAAACAATGCTAATTGTTTAAAAGTGATGAGAATGTTTTCATTAAAATAGATGTTAAATACCAAAAAAAAAATATGGCAAAAGTAGGGTGGTACCTGTGGCTCAGTGAGTAGGGCACTGGCCCCATATACCGAGGGTGGCACGTTTGAATCTGGCCCCAACAACAACAAAAAATAGCCAGGCGTTGTGGCGGGCGCTGTAGTCCCAGCTATTCCAGAGGCTGAAGCAAGAAAATGGCCTAAGCCCAAGAGCTGGAGGTAGCTGTGAGCTGTGATCCCATGGCACTTTACTGAGGGTGACAAAGTGAGACTCTGTCTTTTACAAAAAAAATGTGGCAAAAGTGGAAATTTTAAGAAATTAAACACTAGGAGTGGGCGGTGCCTGTGGCTCAGTGGATAGGGCATGGGCCCCATATACCAAGGTTGGTGGGTTTGAACCCAGCCCCCGCCAAACTGCAACAAAAAGTAGTCTAGCAGGCACCTAGTTGCTCAGGAGGCTGAGGCAAGGGAATTGCCTAAGTCTAGGACTTGGAGGTTGCTATGAGCTGTGATGCTACGGTACTTTACCAAGGACGATAGCGTGAGACTGTCTCTAAAATAAAATCACTAGAAGTGTTGACAGACTTCAGCATGAGTGAGTGGTATGGCCTGCAGATGGTATGAGATCACCAGGGAGGGGAGTTTGCTCTAGGTAATGGCTGAGAAAGATTCTTCAGGGATGTGAATGGGCCTTGAAGAATGAGCAAGATGTGAATAAGAGTAAAGTAAAATCATGGAGCAGGAAAGCACAGGGAGTGTGGGGGATGGAGACGGGGATGGGGAAGGAGTAATGGTCTCTGCTGGAGGAGAGGAAAAAGAAGTAAGGTTGAAAATAGAAAAAAGGGGTTCCAGATTCCGAAAGGCCCCTTAGACCTTCGCTTTGTTTATATGATTGAGGCCTTTGTAGTTTTTTGATCAGGGAGTGACATAATGAAAAGTGCCATCTTATTGTTGGAAAAGTTAATTTGCTGGCCTTTTTCTATGTTCCTTTTGTATTCACTGTGTAATTTTCATTACTGCCCATACCTAAAATCAAAACAACCTGTGTGATGTGGGTGACCTTTTCCCTTCCTGGTGGGTTGTGGAATGAGAGTCCAGCTGCTTATGTAGTTGAGCTTGGAGGGCTTTTCAGGGGCCTATTTTGTCTCTTTCCTGTTTTCTCCTTAGCAAATTGTAAAAAAGGATTTAAGCTAACTTGAAAATTTTTTTAACTGAAAAGGATAAAATAAATGTTAGTGAGTGTATTAGTTATGTGTTGCTGTTAATAAATTACTTCAAAACTTTAGTAGTTTAAAACAACAAACAATTACTATCTCAGACAGTTTCTGTGGCTCAAGAATTCAGGAGGTAATTTGCTGGGGCTTTCTGACACAGTCCCTTATAAAGTTTTGTTCACAGTGTTGCTGGGGCTGGGGATTTGCTTGCCAGGAGGCTCGCTCACGTCCATGGTGACTTAGTGCTGAGCACTGGCTCGATGCTTCTGTTTCTCATTGCCTGCATTTCCCCATAACACTCTTTTAAGTGTTCTCAGGACATGTCAGCTAACTTCCCCCATAGCAGTGATCTAAGAGAGCAAGTAGAAGCCACAAGGGGGAAGACACAGCCCAGGTAGTCACATACCATCACTTCTGCCATATTGTTTTGGTCACACATACCAGCTTGGAGACAATGTAAGAGGTGGTACACAAAGCTAAAAATCTCAGAAGGTTGGCCATCACTGAATCCATCTTGGAAGCCAGCCCCGACAGTGGGGTGATTGAGGGAAATGTGCTCTGAGTACCTCATAATGTTGTGTCTGAAATGAATTGTGCCATTCTTCCTACTCAACCAGGCTCTTTTTCTCCGCTTTTTTGTGTGCATCATGCAGTATTTCCAAGGTTTCAATAGTGTTTATGTGCATAGGTCCACTACATAGCAAAGCCTTGGAGTCTGGAGTCAGACTTCTGGGGTTCTCAGTCCAGGCCTGCCACTTTCTAGTGATAGATGTATCTCCTTGGGGAATTTACTTAATCTCTCTGTGCTTCAGTTTTCTCATCTTTAAAAAGGGGGCTAGAATGCTTACCTCACAGTTATATGTGTGAAGATTAAATAAGACAGTATATGTGAGCCACTGGGAACAGGGCCTGGCATGTATAAGCACTTAGGAAAGCTTATCTCTTATCATCATCATCATCATTCATGACTCACATGTTGGAAGCCCTCAGTAGGTGCCTAATTTTCTTAAATTTTGATCTTACTCCACAAATCTCTTGAAGTTTATAAAAACTAAAATTTGGCTGGGTGCTGTGGCTCATGCATATAATCCTAGTACTCTGTGAAGCCAAGGCAGATGGACTCAGGAGTTCAAGACTAGCCTGAACAAAAGTGAGACTCCATTGTCTCTAAAAATAGCCAGGCATTGTGGCAGGTGTCTGTAGTCCCAGCTACTGGGGAGGCTGAGTCAAGATAATTGCTTGAGCCCAAGAGTTTGAGGTCGCTATGAGCCGTAACACGAGGGCACTCTACTGAGGGCAACAAAGTGAGACTCTGTCTCCAAAAAACAACAACAACAACAACAACAAAAACCCCCTAAACTTTGGACCTTTCAAATGTTGTTTCCCATGCTATCACTGTTTTCCCATACTATCACTATATCGCTTTCAGAAGACCTGGATAAGGAAAAACGGTACTGTAATGTAGTTATGCTCTTTAATACTCCCTATGATATCAAAGTATTTTCTACCCAACGTGAGTTCTTTGCCCATTATTGGAATTTTATTTCATATTATTATACTCA
>CAUYQV010118161.1:0-23314 GCA_963574575.1 Galagoides demidoff
GGCCTGCTAAATAAAGCTCACCTCTTGCTTTTTACATCGGGAGTCTGCCTCAGACAGCTTGCTGGGGGCTACTGGGTTATTTGGGAGAATTTTGGGCACAATATCTTATTATTAGTAGGTGACAGGTTCTACAGAGCAGGCCTCGATATCCACAGGCCAAAATATCAAGGGAATAGCAGTGTCAGCTTTACAAAGGGCTCAAAGAATAACAGAGAATCAGTTTCTTCCTAGAACTAAATGAACATAGGGATAGAGACTGCTAAAGAACTTCAACTCAGACGTCAGTTCAAGAGAAGAGTGGGTGGCCTTGAGGGGCTGGGCCTCAGGACTGAAAGAGGGAAACTGGTTCGAAGAGTAGAAGCATAAGCCTCAAGAATGACTGCACAGCTGGGCATGGCGGCTTAGGCCTGTAAGCCTAGCACTCTGGGAGGCCAAAGCAGGTGGATTGCCTAAGCTCAGGAGATCAAGACCAGCCTGAGCAAAAATGAGATCTTGTCTCCACTACGAGTAGAAAAACTAGCTGGGGGTCATGGCGGAGGCTTGTAGTCCCAGCTACTCAGGAGGCTGAGACAAGAGGATCACTTGAGCCCAAGAGTTTGAGGTTGCTGTGAACTCTGATGCCACAGCAGTCTACTGAGGGCAACAAAGTAGGACTCTGTCTCAAAGAAAAAAATAAGGACTCTCCAGGTCCTTGGAATATGGCAAGGTAGAAAGACGCCCACGACTGGAGCATACAGAGAGAAAGGGTCTCTGGATTAAAATGTTAGGAGTAAACATCCTCTTGTTAGAACAAAAACACTGCAGAGCATGAGGAAAGAGAAAGGAGGAAGCCTTGACCCTGCCTGATCCAGAAAGTGCAATTCCAGAGACAATAATGATGTTCAGTAATTAGTCCAGAATGCAGAGGTCAAACTCAGCAACAACGACTCAGACAGAAACGCAGAAATCTTGGCGAGCACAGAGTACTTCTCAGAACAGCCTAGCAAGACAAGAAACCCAAACCAAACCCACCAGACTGAGGCAGCCACAGACTCCCTGCCTCCAGGCTGTGACTCTGAGGTTGCAGGCAACTGAGGAAGCAGGGGTTGAGAAGACAGGCAGGGACCCAGGAAGGGTGTGTCATGCTTCAGGGGGAGCCTGGAACACATGCGGAGTGATTACCTGATAGTTGAAAGGAGTCAGTGTACATCCTAAATGCATGAGTGAAAACCAAGGCTAATAAATTTGAACAACTTCCTAATTCCTCATTGCTGTAATATTTTTGAAAGTGTTCTGTATTACAATGTTCCTCATTCCTTAGATGTATATAACCAAGAGATGTAAAAAGATTGTCCAAGGTCATACAGAATGTCCGTGTCTGTGCATGAGATAGCTCCACAGATGTTCAAAATTTTCCAGAAAAAAAAAAAGAGACAGCTTTTCATTAAATATAGATGGCTGAGCACACGAAGACATGATCAGAGTATAAGAAAAGACCATGGATATATATTTGTTATGAAATACATTAGTGAGTGCAGAAATTTGAATGATGACTTCATGAACCATGTCCAAATAATAAATAAGCATGAGGCCTCTGTAGTGCTTTTTAATGAGATGAGTTATCAAAATGAAGTTTCAGGGATAGCTGGACTAAGCAGAAATGCTCTGACAAGCTGGAAGCAGTTACAAATGTTGCAGGAAATTTGGGGGGGAGGTTCTGACAGGCACCTGTCAAGAACTAAGAAATTTAAAGCCAGCAAAATGGAGGTTTTTCTTGCCTAAAGAAAATGAAAAACATGTCAAAATGGCAGCTGCCAGTCAAGAGTTTCAGGAAAACAGGTCACGGAGTGCAGAAAGAAGCCCAAGTTTTCAGACCTTGTTTATGATCATCTTTGATTTTTACAATTATTTTTTATCACTACAATGAATTTGCCTATGTCTGTGTGGGTGTATAGATATATAAAGGGGTGTGTGTGTGTGTGTGTGTGTGTAGAATCCGAGGGGTTCCAAACTGTTTAGTAGATATTATAGCATATTTACAAATATATTTATCTATTGCAAAAACTGTTTACAATAACATTCACTACTTTTATAATCAGAATAAAAGATGCAACCTTATTTTAAAGGCTCTTTGGAATACCTTCATTTTATAGAAACAGAACTCACTTCTCTGTGTAATTTTTCTTTAAAGAATGACTCATTAGTCATATTAAAGCCAGTACAAAGTAAACAAACAAATTTTTATGAGTAAAAAGAAGGGAAGGACCACCTGTGCTATCAATTATGCTGTTTTAAAATGTAAAATTATTCAAAATTAATTATGGGGTTACAAATGGATCTGATTAGACTATACTAATGATTCTTATTTTCATTAAGTTTAGACTATAAGCTCCTCCAGAAAGCATAATTATTCAGATGAAAGGGGAAAAAAGTGGGTTAAAAGCAATAGAACAATGCATAGATTTGGCATAAGATTCTTTGATCTTTTTATTATACTAATTAGACCTTACAGATCCAGAATTCTTGAAAAAAATTAAACACAAAAATTAAAGAGTAGATAACAAAAACTTTAGAACTAGTAGAGGAAAATGTCTGATAGTGGATACAGTCTTTTTTCCTACTTGTGAGAGACTTAATTATTCAAGTTTTCTAGAAGACAACAATTTACATGATTATACAGGTTTCTATGTGATGTTTTAGAGGCAATACTATCAGCAAAGCTAAACCATTCTGAGAAATTTTGTTCTTATTTGAAACATGACTGCTTCAAACAAACTATAACCAATTTATTTCTTATAGAACTTCTTACAACTTTAGTTAGCTAATATGCAATTTCTCTGCTCAAGAGAAGGATATATTATTTAATATTTTAAAAATATTATTGCACACTAGTAACATCTATTTATAAAGCATTTGGCAGGACTACTGTTGTAGTTTATGCATTGTAAGAAACACTGGATCAAGCAAATTTTTCTTCCTGTTAAACTGGCCTCCTCACATATTCAGAGCCTGGCTGACTCGAGAGACACCATGATAAATATCAACTTTGTCACCTGAACATGAATTGTTATCATTAGAGATGGTTTTCTTAAGATTAAAAAGGAATGAACCCTTAATATTAAAATGCCCTCAGACAATCAAGACAATTATCATCCTCAGAATACACAGTGAATCTAGTTCAGTGAATCCTCTGCCAAATAAGACATGCAGCTTATTAGCTATGATCAAAATAAAAGATTTTATGCTAGGCTTTTGCTAGGAGATGGCAAATTTTAGTTGGAGAACCCTAGGGAGCAGGAATGTTGAGTGGAAGCAGAAACAATTATGTGCAATGAGGTCCAGTCAGGATACTGGCTGAAAATAGATGCTAAGAGTTGAATAAGTTGAATGAAGGAACCATATACAAAGAAGCAGGCAAAAATAACAGGAACCACGAGGAAAAGTGAAACATCCTGGGGCTAAGAACAGAGGTAATCAATGACCACCTCTACGCTTGATACATACTGGTGACTGGAACCCCATGAGATATATAGCTGCAAGAGAAGGCTGCCTAACAGGAGGTAGGGCTCTCAGAAAAAAAATTAAAAATCACAGCCACTGCCAGGACCAGGAGGATCAGCCACAGGCAGGAAAGGAGCTGTAGGAAAAACATCCCAATTTTGCTATCCTCTGCTGCTAATTTCCTGTGCATTTTCCTCACTGGCCAAACTCAATATGCCCTGATGGTGCATTTCATGGAAGTCAGGCTCCCATGGCTTAAAGAGAAGTGAAGAAGAACAGACAATGGGCTTGGATTGATAGACATATGACTAAGAGATATAGAGTGAACTTAATTTTAGATAAGTTCCTACCAACTATGGACTTCATAATTTCATAAATAGACTCATACTCCAGAGCACAGAAGAATAACTAAGAGTATCCTATTTTTGTTATTTTAAACTAGATTTATCAGGGAATTTGATTGATCCTAAAATAATACCTAAGATGTCCTACATAATGTGAACTTAGTTCTGCATAGTAAAACTAAAACTCAAAATAAAATTTATCCATAGATTATATAAAAATTATAAAAAGGAGGATATAATAACGGAAGCTATATGTCCACCATTTTACCATTTTTAACTATCTACCATTATTAACTATCAATATTTCCCAGAGTTTAAGAAAAATATGAATCTTAAAAGTTAAAAGACTCAAAGAGAGAACAAGAAAAGAATAAGGCCAATATGGTAGATGGTTACTACTTAACGAATCTAAATAAAAGGTATATCATAATATTTTATATTATTCTTATAATTATTTCATAACATCTGAAACAATGTCACAATAAAATTTTGGAAATATATGAAAATTTCCTAGCACAGCATCTGGTAGATGTGAAATGTTCAGCAAGTACTAAATGTCGATGTTGTCAGTATCACCCTGATAACAAAATAAGAAAAGGCATCATAAGAAAAGAAATCTATAGACAAATCATTCTTCATAAAAATAAATAGAAAAAATTCTTAACGAAATGTTGTCAAGTTTAATTCAGGAATATATTAAAAGGATAAGACATCACAATTGAGAAGTGCAAAAGTGGCTCAACACTAGAAAATCAATCAATGTAAATCACCAGATTAACAGACTAAAATCAAACAAAGGAAAAATATGTGATCGTCTCAATAGAGGCAGAAAACTGCAGTAACACCTCTTAAGACCACCCAAGGGACTGTTATAATCTTGTCAACAGATGGAGGTGGTCAACGTAAGAAACTAGGCTTACTGTAGTGGTATGTAGATGTGGTACATGTTCAGTCTGAAAATTAGGTTAACTTAAGGAGGTGGTCAATGGTTGGAAGATTGTCAACTATGGCAGTTCTACTATATTTGGCAAAATCCCAGTATCCATATCTGATTTTGAAGAAATTAAATGTTGGCTAGGCACAGTGGCTCATGCCTGTAATCCTAGCACTCTGAGAGGTGAAGAGGGTGAATTATGCAAACAATTGAATTGAAACAAACAACTGAATAAATGAAAAGGGAGAACTATTTCTTAGAATAGAATCCCAACTAAAAAATGTAGAAAGAATGATGGAATTTAAAAATCTACCACTTTTAATTATCAAATGATTCAGAAAAATATTGTCAGTAGATGCTAAACTAGTTTGAATGATTGATGAAAAAAGAGATAATTACCTTATCTCAAAATGTCTCCCTACAATTTGTTTTTAATTTCAGATTAGTTTGCAGTACAAACAGATTCCATAGTTTGTATTTCTAAGGTTAAAGTCTGATTTGCAGGTGTGTCCCTTACTCAGGTAGTATGCCATATCCTCTTTCAATGTATCCACTGTGTGGGAATTTACCCAACCTCTTCCCCAATCCCCCACACTCTCTGCTTGAATTTCATTGAGTTTTTCTCTCATGTGCACATGTAGCTATTAATCTACTAGTTCTAGTTTAATACTGGATATATGTGTTATTTATTTATCCATTCTTGTGATACCTCACTTAGAAAAATGGTCTCCAATTCCATCCAGGTGGTGCAAAAGTTACATAATCTCCATCTTTTTATGGTTGAATAATATTTCATGGTATACATATATGACAGTTTATTTATCCATTCCTGTATTGAAGGGCACTTGGGTTGTTTCTATAGCTTTGTGATTATGAATTGTGCTGCTCTAAACATTTGAGAGCAATGTATCTTTACAGTGGAAACCCACCCACCCACTCCCCTTGGGTAAACAGATTGCAGAATAAAATGGCAGGTCTACTTTTAAGTCTTCGAGGGATCTCCATACTGGCTTCCATAGAGACTGCACCAGTCTGCAGTCCCACTAACAGTGCATAAATGTTCCTTCTCTCTGCATCCATGCCAGCATCTGTTGTTCTTTTACTTTATGATGTAAGACATTCTTACTGATATCTCAGTTGGTTTTGATTCACATTTCTCTGATGATTAGAGAAAATAAACATTTAGTACCACTTTACTGGCCTTCAGAGTATATTGCAAGTCTACAGTGATCAAAATAGCATGGTATTGGGATAAAAATAAAGACATAGACTTATGGAACAGAAAGGAGAACCTAGAGATAAAACCAGCCTCTTACTGTCATCTGATCTTTAGCAAAGCAAACAAAAGCATACACTGGGGAAAAGATTTCCTGATCAATAAATGGTGCTGGGAAAACTGGTTAGCAACATGTAAAAGACTGAAACTGGATCCACACCTCTTACCACTTACAGAAATTAACTCACAATGGGTAAAAGATTTAAATCTAGGACACAAAACTATAAAAACCCTGGAAGAAAATGTGGAAAAAACCTCTTATTGGCCTAGGAAAATAATTCATGAAGACTCCACTGGCAATCACAGCAACAATAAAAATAAATAAATAGAACCCAATAAAAGTCAATAGTTTCAACACAGTTAAAGACACAATCAACAAAGCAAAAAGGCAGAATAAGAGAACCTACAGAATAAGAGAAGATTTGTTTGCTTGCTAATCATCTGACAAAGGGCTGATAACCAGAAATCTACAAAGAACTCAAGCAAATCAATAAGAGAAAATCAAGCCACACCATTAAAAAGTGGATAAGAGACATGAACAGAAACTTTTCTTGTGAAGATATTGTTCCAATTTTAGTATATGTGCTGCCAAAGCAAGCACTCTTGTGAAGATAGATTAATGGCCAACAACACCTACAAATTATTAATCAAAAAAGAAACTATTAACTTCATGGTGAAGAAACATAGTGCATATAGCCTTAACTAAACATCAAAGTATTACCAATAATGGAGCAAACTAAACTCATGTATCTCCTGATATACACTTAGTAGTATTTTTCTAGTATTCTTATGAAAACTGCAAAACTTCAAAGCCTGGTGCAGCAGCTCACACCTGTAATCCTAACACTCTGGGAGGCCCAGGTGGGTGGTGTGTTGCTTGAGCTGTAAAGTTTGAGATCAGCTTGAGCAAAAGCGAGACCCCATCTCTACTAAATATAGAAAAACAAACCAGGTATAGTGTGGCACATGCCTGTAGTCCCAGCTACTTGGGTGATTGAGGCAAGAGGATTGTTCAAGCCCTAAAATTTGAGATTGCTGTGAGCCATGATGATGCCATGGCAGTCTACCCAAGGTACCAGAGTAAGACTCAATCTCAAAAAACAATAAAAGAACCCCCAAAACTTCAATCTATCATGAATTGTCAAGTATACCAAAACTGAGAGGCATATCACAAAAATAACTGACCTACATACTTCAAAAGCATCAAGATGAAGAATGACAAAGAAATATTGATTAAATGTTTCAGATTAAAGAAAACTAAGGAGACATGAGAAGTAAAGGCAAAGCACAATCTTGCATTAATTAGATCCTGAGCTTTGAGGAAAAATACCTGCAAAGGACATGTTGGGACAGTTGCTAAAATTTGAATACAGGCAATCAGGTAAATAATAGTATTGGTTATGAAATAAAAAGTCCTTGATCTTAGACAATACATGCTAAGAAGGCTTTGGAGATAAAGGAGCATAATCTCTACAATTTATAGTCTACTTCCAAATACATGCACAGAAAGAGAGGAGAGAGAGTACATAATATACATAGAGCCAAAGGGAAAATGCCAATAATTAGTGTATTTGGATGAAAGGATTTGGGTCTTCTTTATCAATTAATGGGCTATTGTTTAGAACTCAGACAAAAAATTATAACCTGAAGCCATTAACAAATAAAATACAATTAATTCTGTGAATTAAACACCCAACTCAATAAGTTAAGTCATAGATCTATAAAATAAATCTAAGAAAAATTAATAATGGAGATTAGTCAAGATAAAATCAGTAATTAAAAAATTAGAAAACAAAATTTCCAGCTAATAAATGGATCTAAAGAGCTAGTTTGTGAGCCCTCCAACATTGAAAGATAAATCATTGCTATCCAAATCTAGTTACAATATAGAAAGTACAAATACAAAATAAGAAATGAGAATAAGAAAATAACTGATGGAGGAAATTGACAGGATTGTAAACTTTTTTTTAACTTCAGGCAAATATATTTGAAGATCTACATGAAAGACATGAATGAGTTCTTAGAAAATGTAAATTACCAAAACTGACCCCCTGAGGACCATCTAAACAGGAAAATTCTCACAGAATTGAGAAAATAATAAGGATCTATTCACCAAAAAAATGTGCTCACTCTTTTCTATAGAGAGTTTCTAGTGTTTTAACTCTAAACATGATGCTAATCGGGCTTAAGATAGGGGTTGGGTATAAATACATATTTAGATAAATAATTAATTATACATGTAATTATTATATCATCCTATTAGGTAAGTAATCATCAAATCCTCTGTATTTTTTTTTCTTATTGCTTCACGTTAATTTGAAGGTACAAAGAATTAGGTTACAATGTTGCATTTGTTAGATAGAGTCCCTCTTATAATTGTTTCCAACCCCCAAAAGGTGTGCCATACACCCCAACATTGTGCCCATTAAGTACTCTCTTGTTCCCCCAGCCTCCACCTTGAATTGATTTGAGTTTTTCTCTTATGTGACCATGTATTAGATTGTCTACTGGCTTCATATTAAATCCTCTGCATTTGGGGGGGGGCAGGGCTGGGTTCAAACCCGCCACCTCCATCTTATGGGGCCAGTGCTCTACTCCTTTGAGCCACAGGTGCCACTCTCTGCTTTTTTTAATCAAAATTATATTTACATGTTTTTTTTAAAGTTGAATGGAGGTAAGATTTTTGGTAATGGTGGTATGAAGAGGTTATATAATTCCCCTTTGCAGAAAAGAAGTATAAAACTGGGGGTAGGGAGGACTGTCTGAAACAACTATCTACCAAATAATTGAGAGATGTTTATTCTTAAGAAATTGCTACAGTTTCAGATCAGAATGCAGTAAGTCCATAGTCTCCTGGCCTGGGCTGGTCTCATCCTTCTCCTACTTTGTCCTTCACCCTTCATTGTTTAGTAGGACACCCAACTTGATTTGGAGTCAGCCAAGATAAAAACCTACACATTGCTGGCTGCAAGTGGCAGTCTTAGTTCAGAATGAAAGGTAAAAGATAACAATTTTGCTAGTTTGAAGTTGTAGGTCTGATTTGGGATGAATTATTCACCAGACACAAAGAGATATAATGAGATACTGAGAGATATAATGAGCAGTGATGAGCTCTCTACACATCCCTGCCTATCTGCTAACCTATGCATATTGTGGGAGAAACCCAAGAGGACCCATAGAAAAGAGAAAACCAACACAGACTTGATAACTGGCTGCAACTTTGAGTGTGTTCTTCAATCAACACATAGCTCAGCAGACAATGGACGGGGAAGCCTTAGGGAACTGAGGTGTCAGCTGAAAGCACTGGCTGACCACTAAGCTATGCAGACACAGGGATAACCAAGTAGGAATAATGTTTAAAAACACTGAGCAGAAACATCACTGGGTTCACACTGTAGGGATCAGAGATTATACAGTTTAAGTTCAGGGAAGTTACTAAGACAAACAACACACACAGAATGAGCCTTAGGATGGGAAAATAAACTGCAAAAGTTCAAAAAAATACCTATTATCTAAATTTTTAATTTTCACATACATGTAATAAGGCATGCAAAGCAGCAGAGGGATGTGACCTGTATTCAGTAAAAAAAAATATATATATAAATAAAAATAGTCAAAAGATGTCAGATTTAGCAGGCAAAAACTTCACAGCAGCTTTATAAATACTATATGTTGGAAGAATTTTTTTAATGTTCAAAGAATTGAAGGGAAATATGCAATCAATGAGGTAACTAATGAAAAATCTCAACAGAGACATTGAACTACAAAAAAAGACCAAATGGAAATTGTAGAATTGAAAAGTGTGATAACTAAGATAAACATAAATCACTAGGTAGACTCAACAGCAGATATGAAATAGTAGAAGACTCAGTGATTCAGAGATAGATTAATAAAAATTGTCCAATCCAAAGATCAAGGAGAAAGGGATTGAAAAAAAGGGATAGAGTCTCAGAGACCCATGAGACAATTTCAAGAATTTGAGCCAACATTTATTAAGGAGTCATGGAAGGGGAGAGGAAAGGGAGGCAGAAAATAGCCTGAAAATAGAACCACTGAAAACAGCTTATTTTGATGAAAAACAGTTACTTCAAGATTCAAGGAACTCAATGAATACCAACTAGTATACATACACAAAAGAAAATACCCAGACACATCCTTCTCAAATTCCTGAAAGAAAAAGAAAAGAGAAAATTTGGAAAACAGCAAGAAAAAACAACTCATCCTATCTAAGGAAACAATTTGTTGTTGGCTGACTTCTTATTAGAAAGAATGAGATTACAAGAAAGAGGAATAACATGTTTAAACTGCCAAAAGAAAAATGGGGGGGGGGGCAACCAAGAATTCTACACCTTAGTGCAATTATTCTTAAAAAATATAAGCAAAATAAAGACACTCCCAGGAAAACAAAAATTGAGAGACTTCAATGCTAGCAGACATTAATTACAGGGAAAATCAAGGGAAGTCCTTGAGGCCAATAGAAATGACACTATGTTGGCCAGGCGTGGTGGCTCATGCCTATAATCCTAGCACTCTGCAAGGTTAGGGTGGATTGCCTGCACCCACAGGTTCGAGACCAGCCTGAGCAAGAGTGGGACCCCACCTATAAAAATAGCCAGGTGTTGGGGCAGGCGCCTGTAGTCCCAGCTATTGGGGAGGCTGAGACAAGAGAATCGCTTGAGCCCAAGTGTCTGAGGTTGCTGTGAACTGTGACACCATGGCACTCTACCAAGGGTGACAAAGTGAAACTCTGACTCAAAAAAAAAAAAAAAAAGAAAGAAAGAAAGAAATGACACCATGTTGTAACTCAGATCCACAGGAAAAAATGTCAATCATTGGAAATGTTTAAGTAAATGAAAAGACTGTGAGTGTGCGTGTGCATGTGTGTACAAGATTTTTCTTTTCCTTTCCTAATTTCTTTAACATCAGAAATTTTTTTAGGCCAGACATAGTGGCTCACACCTGTAAACCTAGTACTCTGGGAGGTTGAGGCAGGTCAATAGCTTGAGTTCACGAGTTCAAGACCAGCCTGAGCAAAAGCGAGGCTTTTTTAGCTGTCTCTAGTAAAAAAAAATAGAAAACTGAGGTAGAAGGATTGCTTGAGCCCAAGATTGGAGGTTGCTGTGAGCTATGATGCCACAGCACTCTACCCAGGGTGACAGTTTGAGACTCTGTCTCAAAAAAAAAAAAAAAGAAAGAAAAAATTTCGAAGTTATAATTATAACAAACAGTATTGTTCAGTTTATAATATATGGAATTAATCTTTTATATGTGACAATAATACAAAAGAATGGGGAAAGATTAAATAGAGCTTTCCTGGTACAAATTTGTCTGGCATTAAGTCAGTACTAATTTTAAATGAATTATGAAAGTTAAAAAGGTGTCATGATCCCTAGAGCCATTGATTTTTAAAAATATTTATTAAAAACATCCAAAATATCAATAGAGAAATTAAAATAATATTTAAAAGTACTTGCTTAAGCTCAGCCCCCGTAGCACAGTGGTTACGGCGTCAGACACTTGCGCCGAGGCTGGCGGGTTTGAACCCAGCCTGGGCCAGCTAAACAACAATGACAACTGGAACAAAAAATTGCTGGCATTGTGGTGGTGCCTATAGTTCTATCTACTTGGGAGGCTGAGGCAAGAGAATTGCTTAAGCCCAGGAGTTTGAGGTTGCTATGAGCTGTGATGCCACAGCACTCTACTGAGCGCAATATAGCAAGACTCTGTCTTAAAAAAAAAAAAAAAAAAGTACTTGCTTAACTCAAAAGAAGATAGTAGTAGAAGAGAGGAACAAAAAAAAGTGAGATATAAAGAAATAAATAGCCAAAGAGCAGATAATTTCAACTATAGTCATCCATCACTTAATGACAGGGATACATTCTGTGAAATATCTCATTAGGTGACATTTTCATGTGAATAACACAGGTGTACTGACACAAACCTAGATGACACAGCCTACTACACACATAGGCTAATACCTTTTTGCTCTTAGGCTACAAACTTGTATATCATGTTACCAAGGGCCATATGCTAATTTTGTGAGAACTTTTTTACTTATTGTGTGGTGTCAGATATCACAAAAAGAATGTATGGACTTTTTTTGGATAATCAGCTTTCACTAATGTTTGATTATTTACTGTGTGACCCAAGACAATTTTTATTCTTCCAATGAGCAGCAGAAAAGAAAAAAGGCTGCACACCCCTCCCTGAATACTATAGGTAATTATAAGACATGGTAAGTATTTGTGTATCTAAATGTAGACATGTTACATTAAAATCTTCTAGAACCACCAGCAAATGTGCAATCCATTATTGGAACATCATGTTTCAGCTCACGACTATTTATCAATAACTATGTTAAATGTGAGTAGACTGAACAACTCAATCAAAAGGCAGTGAGAGAATAGATAAAAAAACCAAGGTCTTGCCATTTATCTATAAATGACATACTTTAAATTCAAAGGCATCAATAGGTGAGGGTAAAAAGTGGGAAAAGGTCTGTATGCAGAGAGCAACAATAACAGAGTCGAAATGACTGTACTGGAATTAAACGACAGATGTTAAGCAACAGGTTGGTCAAAGAACAAATCACAAGGGAAAATGCAAAACATGTTAAATGAAAAGAAAAACACCACATACCAAAATGTATGTACAGAGAAATACATAGCATCAAATACTCACATAATGAAGAATGTCTAAATCTTATATTTTAACTCCATAAACAAGAAGGAAGAAGTCAACCCCAAAGCAAAAAAAGAAGAAAATAATGATCAAAGGAAAAAACAGTGGAATAGAAACAGAAAAACAACAGGAAAAATTTTAAAAAAAATCAATGGAAGCAAAAGGGTTGGGTTTTTTGGTTAAAGATCAACAAAGTTGATAAGCATGAGACACCTGCTTTAAAAGAATTAGAAGAGTTACAAAGAACTGTTATGAATGACTTTTTACCTACTTAGATGAAATAGATAAATTCTTAGAAAGACACAAATTACCAAAACTGATTTAGAAGTAAAACAAAACCTAATGCTCACTTCGGCAGCACAAATACTAAAACTGGAACGATACAGAGTAGATTAGCATGGCCCCTGTGCAAGGATGAACACAAATTCCTGAAGCATTCCATATTTTTTCCCAACCTCTGACACACATAAAAAGAAAAAAAAGATGTAAAACAAAACCTGAATACACCCATACAAAGTAAGGACATTAAATCAAAAATAAAGAGAGCGATCTCTGGGGAGGAAACTTTGTAAAATTCTACATCTTTTACCATCAGTATGTAGTCTCGAATGATAACAAAATGTCTATGTTATAGTTGTGAAGGGTTCAAGTTAATCCCAGCACCAAGTTTATTCGGTTTTATGAAAGCACACAGCAAACACACCAGCATGCACAACAGCAACATAGGTGTGGTACCTCTTTGTACCTCCCAGGCTTGCAGTCCTTGTCATGCAACTTACAGAACATGCACAGCCTTGAAAAATGAACCCAAAATGTGCAAACTGTCTCTACTCAGGGAACCACAGCTCTGGGTTTTCTTTCACTTTTTTCCTATTCAGTCACGCTGCTTTCTCAACTGCATGAAACTAGCCCCAGTTCTCAGAGGCAGCTGCATCTCATCAGTTGCAGTTATTCATTATTCAGTCTCAACAATGAGGTTTGGTGGTTGCCCTGTTGATACTCCCTGGTTAGATTCTCTTTTAATATGGATCTGCTCTTGCTAAATTTCTGACAATTTCCTTCAGTTAATATTGCAAGCAGGATTAAATATGGGTAAAATTCTCAGGCTCTCCCAATACCAAAGGAAAGGCCAAAGAAACAGCGGTTAACTCCCTCTATAAGTATGAACAGACATTACTGTAAGCTTAGTAACAGGTATCTGTTGAGATTATAGGTGATTTCTTTTCTTTTTTACTTAAACTTTTAATTGTTTTTGTAATTTTATAATGAGTAGTAATTAAAATTTTGTATGCAGAAAAATAAAGCTACTTCAAAAAAAAAGAAGATTTTATAAACAAAATCAAGTGTTTGCTCAATTGGGGAAATGAACAGTTGGTGCAGATGGTACATATTTATCACACTTGCCAATGTTGAAATGACACAGAATTGTGAATTGGAATGTCACAGTCTAAAAAAATTACATTTTAACTTTAATAATTCTAACTTTTTTTGAGAACAGTTTTATTTTATTTTGTCACCCTTAGTAGAGTGTTGTGGCATCACAGCTCACAGCAACCTCAAGTTCTTAGGCTCAAGTGATTCCCTTGCCTCAGCCTCCCAAGAAGCAGGGACTACATGTGCCCGCCACAACTCCTGACTATTTTTAGAGATGGGGTCTCACTCTTGCTCAGGCTGGTCTCAAACTCCCGAACTCAAGCAATTCACCCACCTTAGCCTCCCAAAGAATAACTCTAAAAAATTACTTCAAAATCCCCCCCAAAATTAAAACTAAAATAGAGAAAGGAACACATTTTGAGTACATTTAATTTTCTATTCCATTTTGGTAGCTAGTTGGGATATCCAGGAAGGAGACTCTGAGATAGGCAGTGTCACTCAGGAGATTTGATAAGGAGATCAACACCTGTGAAAGGCAGGAGAGGAGAGCAGACTGGATAGAGGAAAGAGTTGAACTACAATGGGGTTTCAACAGAAGCATTTGGCAGACCTCTCACTATAAACATGGGATGACCCTTCAGAGCTGTTCTGATGTTCCAAATAGCAGCAAGGAAGATGGGAGGTGAAGGGGAAGAAGGGGAGGGAGTGTCAGACTTATGCAGGCCCATGTTGATGCAGGCAGCCGTGAGAAGGGGGCATGGGCTTGGTGAGGTCATTCAGTTCAGTTGAGGCAAAACCTGAAGGCAGCTGTTGGGGTGAGGCCTGTCTTCAAGCAGTCTTCCCAGCATCTGGATACTGCCTCACACTGTTCATTACAATTTGAAAATAACAAATGAAGTATACTAAGTCTGTCTTATAACAGAGCCCATGAGGTCTGACAATTAAGTTCACAAACTTGCCACTATGCTCCTATGTTGACAGAACTGTACAAACAACTTGGTAAGATTTCATAACCTTAGTATATCAGTGTCTTATAGTTGTGTTCATGTCGATATGTGGCAGTATCTTGCTGAGTAGTGTTCATTATTGTTGTCGTGTGTTTTTGTGTGCTGTCAAGAGAATGTCAGACTTTGAATTAGAGCAACAAACAACCATTACATTTCTTGTTATACTTGGCAAGGTTGGAAGTGAAACTAGGGACGTATTAGTCCAAGTTTATTGGGATAATGCCATGAAGAAAACAGCAGTGTATAATGTTTTCCAAGGGGAGAGAAAGTGTCACTGATGAAAAGAGGTCAGGGAAGCCAGTAACGAGCAGAACTGATGAAAACATTGCAAAAATTCATCAAATTGTGCATCAATATCTTTGGCAGACCCTGAGAAACATAGCAGACTAAGTAAATACCAACAGAGAAAGAGTTATAAAAATCCTAACTAAAAACTTGGCATGATAAAGGTGTGTGCAAAAACAGTCCCGAAAGGCCAGGCATGGTGGCTCATGCCTGTCATCCTAGCACTCTGGGAGGCCAAAGTGGGTGGATTGCTTGAACTCAGGAGTCCAACCCCAGCCTGAGCAATAACAAGACACTGTCTCTACTAGAAATACAAAAATTGTTGGGTATAGTGTTACCCACCTGCAGTTAGTTACCCAGTTACTTGGGAGGCTAAGGCAAGAATATTGCTCAACCCAAGAGTTTAAGGTTGCTATGAGCTATGATATGACACTCTACCCAGAGCAACAGAGTAAGAATCTGTGAAAAAAAGAAAGGAAGGAAGGAAGGAAGGGTAAGAGGAAGGAAGGAAGAGTCCTGAACAAGCTCACTGATTAACAAAAGCTAAGAAGAATCAAAGTTTGCTAAGACCTTCTGGAGAGGCAGGATGATGTTTTGGGCCATGTTATCACTGGTGATGAAACACAAGTGTGCCAATGTGACCCTGAGAGAAAGAGTCAATGGGAGTCAGCCAATTCTCCACAACCAAAAAAGTTCTGTCTGTACAAATCAAGGGTAAAAAAAAATGTTGCTAACCTTTTTTGATATTAGAGGGATTATTCATTATGAACTTGTACCAATTGGACAAACAGTTAACCATGTTTACTATTTGGAATTGCTAAAAAGGTTGCATGAAAAAGTTAGATGAAATGACCTGAACTTTTCACCAATTCATGCCTCTTGCATCACAATGCACCAGCTCATATAGCACTGACTGTGGGGGAGTTTTTAGTCAAGAAACCAATAACTGTGTTGGAACACCCTCTCTACTCACTTGATCTGGCCCCTAATGACTTTTTTTCTTCACCTGAAGATAAAGGAAATATCAAAAAGGAAGACATTTTGATGACTTTCAGGACATCAAGGGTAATATGATGACAGCTCTGATGGCCATTCCAGAAAAAAATTCCAAAATTGCTTTGAAGGGTGGACTAGGCACTGGTGTTAGTGCACAGCTTCCTAAGAGAAGTACTTCAAAGGTGACCATAGTGATATTCAGCAATAAGGTATGCAGCACTTGTTCTAGGACAAGTTCACAAACTTGATTGTCAGATCTTTATACAGCAGATGCTATTAGTTACCTATTAAGATCTAACTTCTCTTTATGGTCTAATTTGTTTGAAGCAATAATGTACCCAACCTACATGTAAGAACATGAGTCCCTAAAATTATTATGAGAATCCTATTTCCTGATTTTCTAGCTTTTACTCCTGCCCTCTCATCCTTTGTAATAGTTAGAAGTGGTCGTATAGCCTGATTCCACATAATAAGACCCTAGGAACATTCACTATAGAAATTATGAAAAATATTTTGTTTTCTTATTAAAAGGAACAAATGAAGTTCATGTCCCCTGGCCTCTCTTAATTCCCTCTTTCTCTTTCTTGATCTTAGCTATGTACGGTACTTAACAGCGGCAGCAGCCATGTTGTAACAAAGGGGAAATGGTCAGAAGGCTTCTGACTGTGTTCCAACATTTCTGAGCTACTGAATAAAGCCATAAATCTACCTCTGGGTTTCTTGCTTTTTTAAGGAAAGTAACCCCTAATTGTTTAAGTAGCTAAAGTTGTTACTTGTAACAAAGATAATCCAAACTCATCATAGAGTTATAAAATGGAATGATGTCTCTATTGAGGATCTAACAATTTACATATACTTGATATGTGGTGTGCGTGTATATGTTTACCAAATTATGCTGTGTTTTTAATAAATTCAAAAACACCAAATGCTATACCCTTCTTCTGGGGTTTCATATTGCTTATTAGTATTAATGGTGCCAAAATTAGCATTAAGATGTTCTGCCACAAATTAGCCTATTTTAACAAAGTTTATTTGTAAAAAATATATTTTTCTCAAATACACAATATATTTGACCAGAATAACTACTAAAACTTCACCTACTAACATGGAATGGATCAGGAAACAGTATTTAGCTTATGTTCTAGGTTGTAGTTCATTTCCTCTTTCTCTATTTCTGTTTTTTGCAGCAGTATTCCTAGGAGCATCTGATTTAAGTTGAATTAAGTCAAAAGTATAGATTATGGTTACTTTTTTTTATGCCTATGACTGGATTCCTCCAGAAAGCAAATTAGCTCTGAAATATTCACACTGAGCTGTGTTTTAGGATGTGGTCAGAGCTCAACAGAGAAATGTGTAGCAGCACATTTGCAGCATTGTCTGCTGGTCACAACTAACATCCTGTTTCTCTCCACACCAGTTATTTTTATCTGTCTGCAATCAGTCCCCTTTCACTGTTGTCCCAATTTGTTTATTTGCAGTGCAGAAGCAGGGACGTGACTAGAGGTATACATCTTCCTATGCTGAAGAATGAGGTCTATTTTGACACAGGAAGCAATGGCTGTGGCCACATTAACAAAAGGCCTGAGTTTTATTTATATGTGGCTTTGAGGCCTGGCATATATATTTGAAAAAGCAAAGCAAGATTAGTATCCAGTCATTCATACTAGAAGAGCTTGAAGGGAGTGTGTCAAAGCCTCTCTTGGCATATCACAATACACACACACACACACACACACACACATATGTAAACTTTCTGAAACTGAACTTGTGATTCCTCCTCCATATCCCACATCTTGATGATAACTTTCTGAAACTGAACTTGTGATTTCTCCTCCATATCCCACATCTTGATGATAACACTATTATCTCCCAGAAACCTAGATCCATCCAGAAACCTAGAACTCATCCTTGCTACCTTGGCATATCTCATCTTACACATCCTGACTCCAGAAAACAGTTAATTCATTCAACCATCTCTCTGCTCCCCACTTCAGCCCAAACATCATCATCTCTTATCTGGACCACTGTAAGTAGCTCCCCTATTTCTTTCTATACTTAAGGGTTTTATAATTCTTTTCTCACACAGCCTTCAGAACAAAATTTTATAAACTAAATTAAATCAAGACATTCTTTTGCTCAATATGAGTTTTTAGTGACTTTACATTGCACTAAGAATAAAATCCCAATTCCTTACCATCCCCAAGTGGTCTGGATCCAGCACAGTTTTCTAATTTCAAACATTTAACACTTTCCCTTTTGCTCTAGATGCTAGAACAGGGACTGGCAAACTACAGCCAATAGGCCAAGTCCACCCTATCACCTGTTTTTCCAAATCAAATTTTATTGGAAATAGATACATTCCTTTATGTATCCTTGATGCCTGTTTTTGTGCTATAATTGGAGAGTCAAGTAGATGTAACAGAAGATATATTGCCTGCAAAGCCTAAAATATTACCAACAAGCCCCCCTTAGAACAAAAGTTTTCTAGACTCTTGTTTAGAGCCTCATTCGCTTCCTTTCCTCTGCTTCGTCAAAATAAACTCTTTATTGCCTTTGGCCTTTGCATTTGCCCATGCCTAGGGAGAGTAATCAGTTTCTTTATGAAGATTCTTCCCATTTTCTCCTCAAACTCAGCTCAAATATTCAGAAAGTCCTACTTTTATAATGGTAAGTAAAACAGGGCACATGCCACTCTATGATAGCCCTTTGTTTCATGTATAGCATATTAAAATAGAATTATCCTGCTTAAGTTTTTGTACATTGTCTACTTTACTGAATGAGAGTCTAAGCTCCAAAGTCAGACCCTTGTCTATCTTCTTCAACACTGCTGCATATAGTAAGTGACCATCAAATATCTGTTGATTTAATGAAGTAAACATTATAGTGAACTCTCTAAATTGCATTCAATCACTGAGCTTCACATACAATATAAATTTCCATGGGAAATATAATGTTCTTCCTTTAAAACAATCTAGACTGCATCATATACAGCAATAACAGCCAAGCTGAGAATGAAATTGAAGACATAATACCCTTCACAATAGCCTCAAAGAAAATGAAATAGCTAGGAATATATCTAACAAAGGACACAAAGAATCTCTACAGAGAGAACTACAAAGCCCTGAGAAAAGAAATAGCAGAAGACATTAACAAATGAAAGAACATACCATGGTCATGATTGGGAACAACCAACATTGTTAAATGGTTCATACTACCCAAAAGGACCTACAGATTTATGCAATCTCCATCAAGGTACCAATGTCATACTTTGAAGAACTTTAAAAAAGTACTTCATTTCACATGAAATCGGAAAAAAAACCTGAATAGCCAATTCAATTTTAAGAAATGAAAACAAATCTGGAGGCATCACATTAGTTAACAGTCTTCAAGTTATAATGCAAGCCTATAGTGATCACAAGAGCATGGTATTGGCATAAAAATAGAGATAGATCTATGGAATAGAATAGAGAACCTAGAGATGAACTCAACCTCATATCACCATCCAATAAATCAAACAAAAGCATACACTGGGGAAAAGAATCCCTATTTAATAAATGGTTCTGGGAGAACATGTTAGCCACATGTAAAAGACTGAAACTGGACCCACACCTCTCATCACTTACAAAAATTGACTCTTGCTGGATAAAAGACTTAAATTTAAGACAAGAAACAACAAAAATTCTAAAAGAAAGTGTGGGAAAAAAATCTTTAAAGAGCAAACCAGGTCCCTCTCCAAGAGTGGAGAAGAGATCTTATAGAAGTCAACAACAAAAGGCTTGAGACCCAGGAGACATGGATTGACAGAAAAAGAGCCTGGAGATGAACACTGGGGGATTTTGCCAGAAGGTTTGTCAGTGCTGTAGGGTCACAACTGTTGCTAGAGACTCCAGAACCTCTGTCTATTGCATCTGTCTACTCTTTAGCTCTCAACCAGAGAAACAATGGAAATAGAACGGGTTTAGGAACCTCTGAACATTCCCTTACACCCCTTTACTCTGCACTCCTTGCTAGGGCAGCATTCCAGCTGGGGATGAGGGAGATTCAAAAGCCTATTCATTCCCCAGAAACCTGTCACCTAAGAATTGTAGATCAGCAGCCACACTATTTGTTTTAACTGGTTGACTGATGTCAAATGTTTAGGCTCCATTGTTATAGAAAAAAATAGAGTAGAGTCAATCAGAGGTCCAATTACTTACCACAATAGCATATTTCAAATATCAGATGAGAGCCCTCAAAATATACAGCTGGAATCTCTCCTCTGCTGAGTCCCTAGCCTCTGAGATTAGAAAAGTAAATCCATGGGCAATGCAAGTAAAGCAGAAGAACATATTTTATGGATAGACAAGGATTAAAAAAAGGTCAGAGCCATGGGTACACAGATTTATATACAATTTTTACTACCCTGCAGGCAGAGGGGGTTTGGGGAGATAGAATTTATAACCATTTGATGCCAGGGGATAGAAGTTAATTTTAAAATTACCCTTGGGTATAAATGTGGTCTCATTAAGGTTATGTTCTCAGCTTGGGAGTGGCAGCCTCTTTCTTGTTAGGGTATGCTCTCTGCTTTGAGAGTGTTGGCTTAGGTGGGATGTTGGTCAGACTGGCTTAGGGACCCACTTGGGCCCAGAGAATATGATTAAGCTTGGTTAGTCCTAGAAAATGGAATTTATGTCCGGCCCTGGGAGGGGGACCTTGTGTCATCTATGTATCCCTTTATCTTATTTTTGCTTCATAGAAGTGGTTGCTACATTATTTGACCCATAAATATAATTGTTATATTTTGTGTTGAATTATGAGCTTCAGCATTATAAAGAATCTGACTATTATTTAAATTTAGGGGACTAGATAGCAGGAAGGATGGAGCAATATGGTGGCCAAGTAACAACTTCTTTGCAACTGGGCATGGTGAGATTGGGGAGAGAAGACTCCAGGCATCTCTGGCTTGTGGGCTCTGTCCGGAAACATCCCTTTGGGGACACAGGAAGACAGTGACAGACTTCTGGACCCTAGGAGAAAGACAAAAGTAGTGGAGAACTGCCAAGTGGTTGCATTCATTTACTCTGAGGCCACCCACAGCTGTAACTATAGCAATAGTGAGATCTCAAACAGGGAAGGCCTTCCCTGTGGGCTGTTTTGTTTTTTGGGACTTGGACACTCGGTTGAACTACGTTGGGAGAACTTGGGTGAGAGTGTGGATGACTTTAAGCATTGTCTAGGGCCCCAGACTGAGCCACTGAACTGGAACAGAGCTAATATTGTTTGCTTGTAGACCACCTATGCAGCCATTGTGGGAGAACTGCCCTTGTGGGCTCTGCCCTCAGGGTCACAGAGTAAGGATTCAGCTCAGAGACCTTAGGTGAGTAACCTAGTGACTGAGCAGCACCAAAGACTGGGACTGAGATGCTGGGGAAGAGTAGAGATTTCAGTGATTGGCAGTAGTGGGGCTGCCTTGTAGCCTCAGCCCTCAGGGGCATAGAGTAAGATTGGTTTGGGCACAATGGATAAGCAGGCAACCACTCAGGAAAGATCCCAGTGACAAGTGCTTTCTTGGGAAAGCTTCCACTTACCCAAGGTTAATGGTTTAAAGTGTCTTTTAAACAGGCTGAGGAGAGATTTAGGCTCTCAACCCTGCAGGGTTTGAGAAATCAGCAGCGGTCTCCAGTCTCCATCTCATACAGATTGTGATTAACGTCTCGTATCCCAGAAGATCAGGGATCAGGATTGTCTTATTGTCCAGACAGTATTCAGCAAGATATATATACTGCTTTGTTTTTGGTTTCATCTTTTTTTCCAACATTTTCCCTCTAGATTTTTCTTTACTTTTTTTTCTTTTCTTTCTTTCTTTTTTTTATTAAATCATAGCTGTGTACGTTAATGCAATCACAGGGTATACTGTGGTGTTTTCATATACAATTTGAAATCAGTGGAAAAACTCTGGTAACCAGAATAACCAGAATAGATCAAGTCCCCCAAGAAAGGATGGGGCAGAAACAATTGAGATCCCATCCACAAACCCATGGCTAAGATGACAGAAATCGAGTTCAGAACCTGGATAGCAAATAAGATTAAAAGATTGGAATAAAGAAGGGTATTAGAATTTCAAGAAATTATTCAAAAGATATTTGAAGAAATTATTCAAAAGATGTCTCAAGAATTCAATGATTTCAAAGACAAAATAACCAAAGATTTTGAAACATTGAGGCTAGAGTTTGCAGCCCTCAAAGATCTGAAGAATACGGTAGAATCCCTCAGTAACAGAATGTAACAGGCAAAAGAAAGGATCTCTGACATTGAAGACAAAGCTTTTGAATGTGCCCAAGAGCTCAAAGATGAAAATAAATGGAGAGCAAAAATGGATCTTTCTCTCAGAGAGCTCTGGGATAATTTGAAGAAAACTAATATTCACCTTATAGGAATCCCTGAAGGTGATGAAGTTGCTTCACAAAACAAAGAGGCTTTTCTTCATGAAATTATGAAAGAGAACTTTCCAGACATGCCAAGAGACTCTGAAATTCAGATAGCAGATAGTTTCAGAAGCCCAGCATGACTCAACCCAAACAAGACATCCCCAGACACATCATAATTAACTTCACCAAAGTTAAGATGAAAGAGAAAATTCTGAAAGCAGTCAAACATAAGAAAACCATAACAGAATAGTTATGGGGAATAGTATTAGGATGACTGCAGATCTCTCAGCTGAAACCTTTCAGGCTAGAAGAGGATGGTCATCGACTTTTAATCTCCTAAAACAAAATAACTTTCAACCCAGGATCCTGTATCCAGCTAAACTGAGTTTCATCTGTGATTGGGAAATTAAATACTTTAACCACAGTCACATGTTGAAGAAATTTGCTATAACTAAACCAGCTCTCCAGGAAATTCTCAGACTTATCCTCCATAATGACCAGTGCAGTCCTCCACCACAAAAGTAAACCCA
>CAUYQV010118162.1:0-10707 GCA_963574575.1 Galagoides demidoff
CACCTGTGGTCCCAGCTACTTGGGAGGCAGAGGCGGGAGACTCGCTTGAGCCCAGGAGTTGGAGGTTGCTATGAGCTGTGATGCCATGGCACTCTACCCAGGGGGATAGCTTGAGGCTCCGTCTCAAAAAAAAAAAAAAAAAAGAAACCCTGCCACCATCATATACACGTAGCATAGAACCGTTTCCCAGAAAATGCCCAGAGAATTTAGAGACATATATCACATATTGATGATTTCCAGGAAAATGAAGAGAGTACACGAATATTTTTAAATATAGGAGAATGCTATATCTACAGTAACCCCAAATGCATAAATCTTTATCAAAACCTGGATAAATTAATCTAGTGTAAAAACTCTTCAAAAGCATGCAGTGTTGTAGGTAGCAGCCTCCTGTTGGGAAGAGCTTTAACTATCTGGACTATCTGAATTGATCACAATTTGAATATTTCCAATTTAATCACCATGACATTCAGCTACTCAAAGTTACAAGATCCTGGACTCAAGGTAAAGGGGCCCAAGCTCAGTTCTCAAATTAATCACTCGACAAAATCAATTGGCAAAATGGCTAATTTCCTGCCATGAGGAAGAAAGTTCATACCTGGCTCATTTTGGGCAACTCTTTCTCCATTTTATCTTTTTCTTTGGCTAAATCCTTAATCATCTGCTTCAGCTGTTTCTGATAATCAACTGCATCACCTTGAGACAAAGGAAAACAACATACAGTTTAAATCAATTCAATGAGAGCAAAAAGGGAAAATGCGTAGGAGGGGGTAGCGGGGGATGAGGAATTCCACTAAGGAACCTCATTGTAAAAGTGTGAAAAGCAAGAGGTTCCCTGGAGAAACGGTTTGCTTTACAGCTGACCACGGATGAGGAGCGTCAGCTGGGGGACTTCTGCTACAAGAGAATCTGGGAAATGGCCAACAGGAGGAAGGGACTGGGGGTGGGGGGTGCACCAGCAACACTTCCACTTGGAAGGTTTCTGGCCTCTGAAAGCAGTGGGCTGTGTTCACCCGGCTGCTGTAAGGAGTAGTGACCACTGCACGCCTGCCCGCTGCAGTAGCATGCCCCAGGGGAAAATACAGCAGTGCAAAGAGGTACGTGCCATTGGGCTTTCCGAAAACCAGGGGTCTTGATGTCGACAACAGAGGACTCTTTAATGGTGACTGGCTGTCACAGTCATTTTCAGTGAGTGCTTGAAAAAAAGAGAGAGAGAAAGGTTTAAACTGAACAAATTTTCTAACAAAAACTGACAACGTAAAGCATTTTAGACTAAACTACAGACTAAGCCAGCAGCTCCCAACCTATGAACTATGGTCTTTGCAGGGTCCTTGAACCCAAATGCACTGCCTGGAGACACGGAGGAAAGAAAAGGCCACCAGGTCTGTCTTTTCCTTGATGTATATGGCTACTCTGTGATTAATAAGTTACAAATTCATAGAAGGACAGTGCTCATGTTCGCCTAGAAAAATATGTAGTAAAATTCCATTTTGTAAAGCTAAAATATGTACATATACACACATAAATTATACATGTAACATACTCCAGAAATAAATACACTAGATCTCTGGATGGTGGAATAACTGATAATTACTTAAAATTTTTCATTATATTATTTCTTTATAATTAGCACTTACTGCTATACTTACATAATTTCTTTAAAAGTTGAAAAAAGCTTTACTGAATTCATAGCAGCATCTTATTATTAAGAGTTTTTTCTCTTTTTTTTCACACTTAAATTATGTTGATCAGTAGGAGTTTTCTTTAAAGGATACCAAAAATAAAATTGTATCTGAGCCCTTCTATATTGCTGGTAGGAATATAAAATGGTTTAGTTGTTTTGGAAAACAGTCTGGCAGTTCCTTAAAAAGTTAAATAGAATTATCACTTGTCTCAGAAATTCCAATCCTAAGTATACAATACACCCAAGATAATGGAAAATATTAAGTACTCACAAAAACACCACAAATATTCATAGCATTATTGTTCATAGTAGACAAAAAACCACCCAAATGCTGAATAAACAATGGAAAAATATTCATACAATGGAATATTATTTGGACATAAAAAGGAATGAACCATTGATTCATGCTACAAGATGAATCCAGAAAATGTTACACTAAGTGAAAGATATCAAATACAAAATACATCAACTCCATTTATATGAAATGTCCAGAACAAGCAAATCTGTGGAAAAAGCAATTTTTCTAGGACTATGGAAAGTGGATGGATTGGGAGAAACAGCTAAAGGTCTGAGGTTTGTTTTTAACTTTGTTTTTGTTGCTGTTGTTGCAGTTTGGTTTTATGGTAGTAAAATGTTCTAGAACTGTGGGTAATCACTGCAAACTCTGTGAATGTACAAAAAAAATTAACTTGTACACCTCAAATGGGTGACTTTCCTGGTATATGAATTACAGATCAATAAAGATGCAACAGAATAGTAATTATCCGGGTTGGGGGGTGACAAGGAAGGATCCTCATAGTTTAAAAAAGGTTGCAAGTTACTTGCAAGCCTGAGAATAAATCAAATGGAAAATTCAGCTGTGATTCACCAAATCCACAAGATGGCACCACAGCTTTGAAAAGCTACCCTCTTTCTTTGGAAGGTTGGTTTGTTTACGTCTTTCTTTTTCTAATGTTTAGTGTCTTTTTCCCTACAACAAAGATCCTGAGTCACTTTTTTCCAACTTTGCCCATAACAAATTCCATGCAGTGGCACATGTGAGAATCCACTCAGAAACTGAATAGGAGGAAAATTAAAAACCTGGAGTAGTCAGGATGGACATAGAGTAGAACCTCTTGAAGGTGGCCACCCAAGGGACTGTAACAGACTGGTCAACATACAGAGGTGTTCGGCAGAAGGAACTAGGCCTACCCCACTGACACGTACATGTGGTGCACATCTGGTCTATGAAAATTAGGTCAACTTAAGGAAGTGGTCAGTGTAGGGAGGTGGTCAGTGACTGATGTTCTATTGTGGATTTCCCAGGGAACAGCTGCTGGGATGCCAAAGAACTTGGTATACCTGGCAGCACCCATAGTTCAGTGGGTAGGGGCTGGCCACATACATCGAAACTGGCAGGTTCGAATCTGGCCTGGGCCAGCTAAAACAATAATGATAACCGCACACATACACCAAAAAAATAGCCGGGCATTGTGGCGGGCGCCTGTAGTCCCAGCTACTTGGGAGGCTAAGGCAAAAGAATCACTTAAGCCCAAGAGATGGAGGTTGCTGTGAGCTGTGATGCTATGGCACTCAACCCAGGGCAACAGCTTGAGATTCTGTCTCAAAAAAAGAGCTTGGTATACCCAAAAGGAGAAACCCATGTATATGCAAATGACTAACAAAATGCTCATGTGCACGCATGTATGAGAGCACCCAAAATCAGAGATTAATTCAGGGGGTGGTGCATGTCCAGAAGGGAGGCAGGGAACAAGGAGCCAGGAAGGCCAACCAATCTCCTGAGCAGAGCCCCCCAGCCTCTCTGCCACCATGACACACACAGAAAATGACATCAATGGGCTGGATGTGGGGACACCGCAGGAGATGTGAGGCTCACTTTGCAAACTCCTTCCACAATCTGTTTATGATCAGGATTATAGAATACAATGAAGAACGGAAAACAGTAAATCCTAAGTATATATACAATCTTTAAATCTTTTTAAATGAGATCCTCGAACTTTTATAAACGTGACCTTATTTTACACTCCTCTATAAATATATGTAGCTTGTAACCCAAGACTATACATGGACTCAGAGTCATTTCCTATTAAAGCATTCACTAAGCCGCTATTACACTAGTTAAAATCAGATAAAGGATTTACATTTACAAAGTCTAAGGTGGGGGTATCTGAAAAAGCCCCATCTCAGACTTTTGTTTGAATGTAGTGGATAACTTTAGTACTTCAGCAGACAGTACCAGCAGGAAAGTTTCTCCTTTTGACTTCAAATCAATGTGCATGGTTTTAATTTTTATACCACTGTCATTACCACTGCTATCTTCCTGTCTTTCTAAATGGGATACCTGCAGAGGGAAAACACCAGTTCCATCAAAAGTGTATCATTCTGGGAGAAGAGCACATGTACTGCTTTGAACACGATTTGGGCTTCAGATGTCACTAAGGCACTATCATCAAAATACCACCACGCCTCACCACGCTTCTTTCTTGGAAAAGCAGCGTGGCACCCTCCCCCTGTACTCCCTGTGGGCTGGAGACAATAAATATAGCAGCAATGACTGACTCGCGTTTGGATTAATTAGGAATTCTGATATAGCCGTGTCACTGATAGAAAAATCAACTAAATATCCAATTTGTTTCTCAGATTCCTTTCGTAGGACAAATCACTTGAGATTCAGCAACAACTGGAAGCAGGGATCATAAATCCAATTTCTAAGTGGCTTTTGGCAATTTGGATAAAACTAGGGATCTGTGGCACTAACTTTTTTTGTTGTTGTTGAAAAGATTCAGCAACATTTTCTGTTTATCGTTTGTTTGGTTTTACTTTAGAGAAAGGATCTCACTGTGCTGTTGCCCAGGCTGACCTGAATTTCAAACTCCTGGGCTCAAGCGATCCTTGTGCCTCAGCCTCTCAAATTGCTGGGATTACAAGTGTGAGCTGCCACACCCAGCTTAATTTCATAAAAGGTTTTTAAGGAAGCTTATACTCCACACTTCCTATGTTTCAAAACTCTCAGTGACAGTTTCAACTCAGGATACCAATCCAAAACGAGAAGAGATTTTTCATCTAGCCTAAGCTGCCAATTATCAAATCAAATAGGCCTGGTACCCTCTCTGATGTAGCTGTTATCAGTATTACCCAAACTGTTGAGCTGGGATGTAACCTCAACACATCATCCACAGCCAGAATCAGTATCTCCTCCAACTGACTCTTCATTCTCAGAAGAAGTTCTTAATCCTGGCTGGATTCATCACCTAGCCAGTCTGCTTCCACTTTACTTGGTGAGCCTTCTTCCTGTATCCCATCTGGGCCACTCTATTATTATTTTGGTCCTTAGAATATTGTAGGGACCCTTCAGTTTCTGGGGTTCCAGTAGATATGTTGATATCTTAGCACACTCTCAGAAGCAGGAGTGTACAGAGTTTATCATCTTCAGCACTGTTTCTTTGTATAATCATAAGACAAGGCTGACTACAGACTGAAGAACCAATATGGTGAATAGAACCTGAGGGCCAAACTTTTCTCTTAAGGAGATACATGCTATGTTTCTCTGATACTTATTTCAAATACATAATATATTCCATTCCATAATGTTATTAAGGTTTCCATCCACAGCAAACATTCTGTGAAGTCTATGATTGTTAAGAGTCACGTGTTGCTTAATTCCAGGGATACCTTCGGAGAAATTTGTTGTTAGGGGATTTCACTGTTATGTGAACATGACCCGGTGCACTTACCTAGATGGTACAGCCTACTGCACACCTAGGCTATCTGGTATATCCTTACTGCTCCTAGGCCAAAAACCTATACAGTCATGTTACTGTAGGCAATTCCAACACAAGGTAACATATCTAAACACGAAAAAGGAATATCAAAAAGACAGTATAAAAGATTTTAAAATGGCCCACCTGGATAGGGCACTCATCGTCAAAGGAGCCTGCAGGACTGGAACCTGCTCTGGTGAGTGAATGTGAAGGCCTAAGATGTTACTGTACTCTACTGTGAACTTTGTAATCTTCTACATTTAGCCTACATGAAATTTATTTTTAAAAAATAAAACTGTACTATGAAGATACTGTGTCACTAGACAATAGGAATTCCTCAGTTTCTTACACCTTTAAGGAACCCCTGCTGTATGTATGGCCCAACACCGAGCGAACAGCCTCTGGGTACAGACATTAATATCTATCATCTCCCCCAAAGGTTCTCTGGGTAAAGTGGACTGTACAAAGATCGTGCGGCTTTCCAATTATACCGTGTACGTTTGGAAAGCAGAAACATCTTAACTGATAAATTTCCAAGGTACGTTCTTTCATCATAGGCAAAAGGATCAAACATTACCAAAATCATAGCATGCTCAGAAGTTTTTAACATTATTTTCATACTAATATTAATAGTGAAACAGTATGTGCAATCCCAATTAGGACTTTAAAATGATGCCTTCTTGGTGACAGACAGTCACCACCAGTGAGAAACAGAGAAGCAGGTGGAAGCAAATAGCATCTTTCTTTTCTTGAGAGAAAGTCCTTTCTTGCCATCACTGTCATTACTGGGGACCAGAATGGTTGCAGTATGGTCAATGCTACTTCAAGGGTGGGACCATTCTGTGTATCAACCAGCTCCTCCCTTTCCTTCCCAGACAGATGAAATGTTGACTTTTTTTTCAGCGAGTGTGACTATATTTTGAAACCAATCAACACTTTCCCATATCAAGTATTTCAAAATAACGAAAGTTCCCCCTCATTGATCCACAAATATTTCTGTACTTGTTCTACAAGTATATCTTGGAATTCAAATCATAACCTGATTAAACACCGCTAACGAAGCATTTTAACTCCCTTTTTTTTCTAAGTTGAAATTCTGCTTTGTTGTCAGTAATGTTACTGTAACTTCATGTGCTTTCAATTTTCAATCACATTCGCTCGCGTTTTCAAACATTTTAAGTCCTTGTTTTAAAGCCAAGAACTATTCTTAGCCAGATTACAAATTGGAATTATTCAAAAGATCTTCCCTTTTAACTCAACTTCTTCACAAAACTCTTTCTTTAGCCAGCAAATCACCTGTTATGTGTGATGACCTCAGAAAGAAACCTCTGCGTCTTCACATAAAACTGAACACAAAGACGGGAGCAGCTCGAATTTTACTAGATTCGGTGTTTTAGGAACATTATTTGATGTGGATCCCTAGGAGGCGGCACACCTTTGGAGAGCTACTCTGTGAATACAACAATGTCAGAGCTTCCAGAAGGAGCTCACAGTAAGGGGTACTACAGTCCTGCTCTCAGTATGCAAACTCAAAGAAAGCCTCCCAGCTGTCTCATTCGTGAGAGTTCATTGACTATTTCCAATATATCACACTCAGTAGTTTATTCTGATGTTTCTTTCCAATTAAAATAACATTCTCCCAGGAAGTTCTGCTTTGGAAGTCCAATCAGTGTAATTAATTGAGAAAAATGGCCAATATCTGTAGATGTATCACTCTGCAAGGAAAACTCCCGATTTCATAATCCTCTGGAATTTTCTTCATCTGTACATCACCTGGCATGGCAGTAAACCAACTGTGACATGTCTTTCTAAGCTCTCGGGCTAAACAGTGTTGCAATCGCCAAGGAGCCAATCAAGTGAGCGCTTTGGAAATTCCCAATGGCCAAGGAGCCAATCAAGTGAGTGCTTTGGAAATTCCCAATGGCCCAGGAGCCAATCAAGTGAGCTCTTACGGAACTGTGCAAGGCTCCTGAGTTGCATCCACATACATTTACCACCAACCTCACAAAAGACCCTTGTCTCCTATTATTACTCTGGAACAGTACCAAGCTCTCTCTACAGAAGGTGGGTGTTTGTGGCAGGGTGCTGATGTGCTTGCTTGATATCATGGACTTCTCCACAGGCAAATAAGACTTGGGGTGCATGAGGTAGGTTGGGAGGGTGGGGGTGAGTGGCTGAGCTAGGAGGGCTGCAGGTAGGGTGTGAAGAAAAACATTGACACTCCAATTGCAACAGTTGCAACCTTCCATTATGCTGAAATAGGACTCGTTTTAATCTTCTGTCTTCATTCTATTCCTCCTCAGAGATGGCAGAAGACCTTTCCATTTACTGTCTGGGCAAAATTGTGACTTTCTGGAAGAAGGCTTTCCTTACCCTTATAGTGAGAGAAGGAGTAAGGAAGCATTCTGCTACTTACACCCTTCAGCAGAGTTCAACCAGCAGACCCGCTGCCTGTGAACATACACAGGTGAAACATTTTAGGTCTCAAAGAAATCTTTTTATTTCGGCTTTTTTTTTCCTACTGTTTGAGATGTCTGGTTACTCAGCTGGCACAAGAACTGTCAAACAAAGGAGTACTTAACACTCAAGCAGAAAATACCAACGAGGCTGCCAAAAAAATTATGGAAGAGAATTAAAAACTAAAATGGATCCTGAAAACCTATGGCAAGGATGAGGGAGACATTCTAGAAGCAGAAAATAAAAAACTTAGTAGAACAGCAGGAAAAACTGAAAATTGAATTTAAGAAGACTTCCGATGCTCTTTCCATGGCACAATATGGTGTGATGTCAATGCAGATGAAATCAGAGAGACCTTTTGAAGAATATAATCAACTCCTGAGAGAACATTTACAGGCATCCTCAAACTACAGCCCGCGGGCCATATGCAGCCCACCTAGGACATTTATCAGGCCCACCGGGTGTTTTTGCCGCTGCTGTCTGTCCTGCTTAACAGCTGACTCGTCCTGGAGCCCACAGTCCAGCCCTCCAAGGTCTGAGGGACAGTGAACTGGCCCCCTGTTTAAAAAGTTTGAGGACCCCTGATTTAGAGCTTCAGGATCTTTTAGGAAAGAGAAACAAGAAAGGGCTGTGAACTTGAGGAAAGAAAATTATGATACATTGGGTCAAGATGATACATTTATCATGTTAGTCTCTAGAAAATATAAAATTCATTTCGGAAAAATGCAACGTGACTGGTTAGTAATTTTGTAATACCACGCAGAGGCTGTATCATAATGGCATTATCAAAATATTTGATGATATTTCAGATATATTGAAAAGTCTGTATTCCAGCTCTTAAGAACAATATAAACATGTTAAATACTATATATACATATTGATTAACAGCACTGGTGTACTGTTTACCAATTAAAGGAAAAAATTATTAGCTAGTTACTTCCAAAATTAGATTTAAATTGCATAAAACCATTAAATAACCTTGAAAGCTTTGATGATTTTTTGATAATAATAATCTATTTAGCCTCAGTACCTGGAGCTCAGTGGCTAGGGCACTGGCCATATACACCAGGGCTGGCGGGCTCAAATCCAGCCCAGGGGCTACCAAACAATGACAATTGCAACAACAAAAAAAATACCCAGGCATTGTGGTGGGTGCCTATAGTCCCAGGTACTTGGGAGGCTGAGGCAGGACAATCGCTTAAGCCCAAGAGTTTGAGGTTGCTGTGAGCTGTGATACCATGGCCCTCTACCAAGGGCAACAAAGTGAGACTCTGTCTCAAAAAAATAATAATAATAATAATCTATTTAATCAGAAGATGAGATGTGTTTGAAAATAGTGTTTGGTATCAAAAAATTTATTCACAGAGTAAATAAGGATGGCCAATCAGAATTAGCCACTTTATTTAAAGGGGACAGAGTCAGAAAGAACAACCGGTGACCTTGGTTTTTAAGCCTGATGATCCTATGGTTTACTCTAACAAGATAGCTGCATTGATCATTATATTTTTGGTCTTATGCTTCTGCACCTGTTGGACTAGGTTGGTTTTGCTGACATTTGTGTTAATAATGCATATTAGGGGCAGCACCTGTGGCTCAAAGGAGTAGGGCATAGGCCCCATATGCCAGAGGTGGCGGGTTCAAACCCAGCCCTGGTCAAAAACTGCAAAAAAAAAAAAAAATGCATATTAGTAGGCATTCTACCTTTGCCCGTTTATCTAGTAATAAAGTTTACATCTATTTGCATAACTGCCATAGTACCCAACTGCATTCATTTTACAAAAATGTGGAATTCTTAAATTGAAAAGTTAATGTATAACATATTCAAAAATCAATGTTTCCTATAGCTGTTAGAGTTACTAATTATACAAATATTATCTCAAGTATACATACTTGTGTCAAATAAACCAAAAAAGACTTTTGGGCTAAAGCGATTTCTTCAAGCACACAAATTCAAATTTGAGGTAATCCGCATACTTTCTAGTTAGTGATTGTTTAAACATTTTTTTTCCCTGACTAGTTTGTCTCACCTTTAAAAAAGTTATTCATAATGATAAAAAGCATTTAAGATTAAAAGCAAATATTTTTTTAAACAGAAAATTCCAGAAATAAACTTTTGTAAGGCTCAAATTGCACACAGTTCTTAGTAGCATGATAAGGTCTCATACTATCCCCCTCCATCCTGCCTGGGGTGGGCATCGTCCCTGCCCGGTGGATCCACACTGCTCATGCTCACACTATACCTGCTACCTGCTCGTTACTCATTTAGTAGCCATTTACGTTATCAATCAAAAAAACATACTGTACAGAAGAAGGATTCAGCACCATTTGAGGTTTCAGGCATCCACTGGGCGTCTTGGCTTGGGGGGACTGCTGTGCATGCTCTAATAGTTGTAAACACTACCAGGATCCCAGGGCCCTGGAAGCCTCTGCAGAGCATACCAGGCTCCCTTGGCTCCTGTCTGAGAAGGTCCGGCTCAGGCACCATCCAACCCCAGAACTACAGCCCTAGCGTCCAGGGACTATCTGAGATTTCCAATTCACATCTAGTAGTTTTGAAGTTCTAGGGAACACCTTACTGTCAACATCACATCTGACCTTATAGGCTTCAAAACATCAAAACAGCTTCCTGTGGGCGGCACCTGTGGCTCAAAAGGGTAGGGCACCGGCCCCATATGCCGGAGGTGGTGGGTTCAAACCCAGCCCCGGCCAAAAAAAAAAAAAAGGCAAAACAGCTTCCTTTGTTCTTAGTTACCAATGCTTAAATCTGAAGGAAGCATGGTCTTATGTGCAGGAAAAATGAAATCC
>CAUYQV010118163.1:0-29237 GCA_963574575.1 Galagoides demidoff
AGTGAATAAATGGAGTAACCAAAAATCAGAATGTGGGAATAGAACATTCCTGTGACTGACTAGGATGCTGAGTGTTTATTGTAATTACCAGTAAGACACTTATTTTATTTTATTTATTTATTTTTTGAGACAGAGCCTCAAGCTGTCCCCCTGGGTAGAGTGCCATGGCATCACAGCTCACAGCAACCTCCAACTCCCGGGCTCAAGCGAGTCTCCTGCCCCAGCCTCCCAAGTAACTGGGACTACAGGCGCCTGCCACAACGCCCGGCTATTTTTTGGTTGCAGCCGTCATTGTTGTTTGGTGGGCCGGGCTGCATTCGAACCCACCACCTTAGGTGTATATGGCTAGCACTTTAGCCACTTGAGCCACAGGCGCCGAGCCATGATTTAGAATTTTAAACTAGTAATTGTAGTTTCATTAATGTTCTACATTGTTTTCTTCACTATAATTATGTGGTCTGCTAATTATGCTGTCCTATTTAGAATTCACTTCTAAAACCTAAAGATCTTCTACATTTAAACTTATTTTCAGAGAAAAGTGCTTCAGGATATACTGATTTTTATTCTCTACCACGCACATTCCATTGCTGGCTCTCTACTTCAGGATAGCCTAGTTAACTTCTTTTAATTTTCACAAAGTTCACACAGTGAAAATCTAATACTACAATTATCCATACTTTTCTCTAATCAAATCCAACAAATCTATCCAAAGTTTATTAAAAAATTATGTACAGGACCCCAAAAGGAATAAGAGAAAGGCAAAACCAAACCCCAACAAACCCTGCACACACAATTTGCAATTTAAATCATGTAGCGATGGTCTTTTGATTAAAATTTTAAATGCTTGGGGACTTAAAACACCAAAGTTAATAGAGGATGTGCACACGCACTAGGATTATATATGTTCACTAGACAAAATAAGGCTGAGAATGCATCTCATAAACTTGGCACTAATCATTTGTTGAAATAGGTGACCTGTCTTCTCACTGGAACATCACTGTCCTCATTGCCATCGCTTTCTACTGCAGAGCCAACTTTTCTTAGAGGCAGTGAAAGATTTACAACTCAGGAGTATTATTTGTAACACCATTGACCAAAAGAAGCTTACAAGTGTAACTAGCCCATGGCCTCTGGAATCTAACTTAACAATCCTCTAAGGCTGGCGGTGCCCATAGCACAGTGGTTACAGCGCCAGCCACATACACCGAAGGTGGTGGGTTCAAACTCAGCCCTCGCCAGCTAAACAACAATGACAACTGCTAGAAAAAATAGCCAGGCGTTGTGGCAGGTGCCTATAGTCTGAGCTACTCGGTAGGCTGAGGCAAAAGAATTGCTTGAGCCCAAGAGTTTGAGGTTTGAGGTTGCTGTGAGCACCACAGCACTCTACCCAAGCGAAATAGCCTCTGTCTCAAAAAAAAAAAAAAAAAAAAGCCATGCTTTAAGGCAGTGGTTTTCTTTTCTTTTCTTTTTGGCAGGGGCTAGGTTTGAACCCACCACCTCTGGCATATGGGCCAGCGCCCTACTCCTTTGAGCCACAGGCGCCGCCCAGGCAGTGGTTTTCTAAGTAGCAACAGAAAGAATTCTATGGTTGGGGGTCATAACATGAGGAACTGTATTAAAGGGTCAGAGCATTAGGAAGGTTGAGAACCACTGTTCTAAGGCAAGCATGAGTCTTGAAGTAAAGATTGAAAATAAACTGTGGCTCCGCACCTGTGGCTCAATCGGCTAAGGTGCCAGCCACGTACACCTAAGGTGGTGGGTTTGAATCCCCAGCCCGGGCCCGCCAAACAACAATGATGGCTGCAACCAAAAAATGGCCGGGTGTTGTGGCAGGCGCCTGTGGTCCCAGCTACTTGGGAGGCGGAGGCAGGAGACGCGCTTGAGCCCAGGAGTTGGAGGTTGCTATGAGCTGTTATGCCACAGTACTCTACCCAGGGGGATAGCTTGAGGCTCTGTCTCAAAAAAAAAAAAAAAAAAAAAGAATTCTGCAAAAATCAAAAGAAACATTTGGTGAGAAACAACTAGATATATGAAATTTATAATAAAGAGTACTGAATATTTTATTACTTATGACATTTAAAAAGTAGGAACAAGTAGGGCAGCGCCTGTGGCTCAAAGGAGTAGGGTGCTGGCCCCATACGCCAGAGGTGGTGGGTTCAAACCCAGCCCTGGACAAAAACTGCAAAAAAAAAAAAAAGTAGGAACAAGTAAAAGTAATCAAGGTGCTAAAAACAATGGTTATAGTTAGAAAACAGAATACCAAATTTCTACAATTGTAGAAGTGAATATTCTTAAAGAGGTGCGATGATGCCACTTTGCTATGCATTTGGAGGCTGAAGTATAAGCAGAAAGCTCATGGCCCTGTGATGCCTGCATGTAGGACAAGATCCCACCACACCATCCCACTTTGCAAGCTTGGCTATTTTAAAAAGGGTTAAAATAGGTTTCTCTTTCATGAAAAGCAAAATAAGACACTAGTTTCTTTTTTTTGAGACAGATTCTCACTCTGTCACCCTGGGCAGAGTTCTGTGGAGTCATAGCTCACAGCAACCCCAAACTCTTTGGCTCAAGTGATCCTCTTGCCTCAGCCTCCCAAGTAGTTGAGACCATAGGCACCCACCAGAACACCTGGCTAGTTTTTCTATTTTTAATACAGACAGGGTCTCACTCTTGCTCAGGCTGGTCTTGAACTCCTGAGCTTAGGGCAGTGGTTCTCAACCTGTGGGTCACAACCCCTTTGTAACAATGAAAATACATCCTGCATATCATTACGATTCATAACAGTAGCAAAATTATAGTTATGAAGTAGTAATGAAAATAATTTTATGTTTGGGGGTCACCACAACATGAGGAACTATATTAAAAAAGTGTTGAGGCATGAGGAGGCATTAAGGAAAGTTGAGAACCACTGGCTTAGGGGATCCACCCACCTAGGCCTGCCACAGTGCTGGGATTATAGGCATGAGCCACTGCACCTAGCCAAGATACCAGTTTCTTACAGGCACCCACAAGAAAAAAAATGAATGAAATGTCAGGTGGAATTTTGATCCAAAAATGACTGACTCATGAGCCAAAGGAATTAACTCAGCAGCCTTGAGCCAGTGTCTGTGGGCTGACTGTCAGCTGCGGATGTGTGGGTTGCATTGTTACAAAGGGGCTGTGACCCACAGGTTAAGAACCACTGCTTTAATGAAACACAGTGATCCCACCTAATCTGTACAATCCCTGTGCCTCTAGTGACTTCACACTCCTTTCAGGTCCTAGACCCTCCACCTTAGAGGGTTCAGACATGAATACTCTGAATCTGGCTCTTAGCAAGCCTGACCCCATCTTCTCCTTCAGGCCTCAGCCAAATCACAGTTCACCTGTTCAGACAGGCTTTCCCTAACCACCTCCTAGTACAGTCCCTACATAAAACTTCATACAGCTTTTCTCAAGTTTCAATTATACTTTCATATTTATGTATGTATCTGTTTGAACTACCAAAAGAGGGTGGGGAATATGTCTATTTCATTCATTATAGTATGTTTCACTAATTACTGGATGTATGTGTATCTAACAGAGTGCCTAGCACATACTAAGTAGTACTCGATAAATATTTGCTAAATAAGTGAATTCATGACCAGGTCAACAATTTAAAGAACTGAATAATTCTCCATTTTTAAACCAAAAGTTAATAACTACATTAATAAAAGAGAAAAAGAAAATAAATGTGAAAGAAAAATGGCTGTGGTTACCATACCTTGCCTCTCCCGTCTGAGACTCCATCTGATTAACCCAAGATTTGTAAATATCCACAGGGTCAGTTTTAATGTTGAGAGATTTGTCATCCATAATCTCCTTCACAACTGGAGCCAAGATCTGTCGCAAGGCATTCTGGCCCCGGGCACCACGGTTGAAACTTACAACCATCTTAATAACTGTAGGATTTCCTGTCACAATCTCTTGAATCTGATCTACCTTTGACCTATAAAACATCAAATATAAATTCAATTTAAAGTAATCACATAATCTTCTTAAAAGATACTCCCACTTAAAGAATCTCCCTCCTGAAAACAGGGTCTTTCTCTAGAAACATTTCCCAAAATGCACAGAACCTTCCTGCAGCTATACACTCAATTGTGGGAATTATGACTAGGTCCTATATTAGACAAAAATGTGGCATCTTTGTTCGGATCACTTTTTTTGAAATTACCTCTTAATATAGAATGTTCCCAAAGTTAATTTAGCAAATTCTATCTCATTCAACCCCTTCCCCAGAGGCACCATCATTTTATTTTATTTAATTTTATTTATTTATTTATTTTGAGACAGAGTCTCACTGTGTTGCCCTTGGTAGAGTGCTGTGGCGTCATAGCTCACAGCAACCTCCAACTCTTGGGCTTAAGCTATCCTCTTGCCTCAGCCTCCCAAGTAGCTGGGACTACAGGTCACCTGCCACAACACCTGGCTATTTTTTTTGTTGCAGTTGTTGTTTAATTGGCCAGGGCCGGGTTCGAACCCTCCAGCCTTGGTGTATGTTGCTGGTGCCGTAACCGCTGTGTTACTAACATAAAATGATGGGCTCGGCCATCATTTTAAAAGTACATGCTTCTTTAGGGTAAGCATTTTTCACAAATTAATTGACATCAAGGACCCTCAGACAGTGGGAAGGGTCAGCTGCTGATGGTGCGTACTTGATCTCCTCCTGCAGGGCCGTCTTGAAGAGCCGCAGCAGCAGGTACTCCTCCCGCTGATTGGATGCGTAGTTGTAGAGTGTGAAGATGACAGAGTCCATGAACTTGGTGGACTTGTTCTGAGGCATCTGAAAAATCAGCTTGGCCAGATAGGTAGGATTGGTCTGAAACAAAACAAAGGGAAAAGTGATTTCTAGATAATATAAAGGCTAGCAAAGACAAAAACCAAAAAAACCCCAAAAAAACCAAAACCCAAAAAACAAAAAACCCCCCAAACTAAAAAACTTCAAGTTTGTTAATCTTAAAGGATAAGAATGTGTAAGGAGAAGTAAGATAGCTTTTCACTCACCCCTCAGTGGAAATCAGAAGTATTTCCAGAGAGAACTATGGGTAAGGTTTTCTTGTATGAAAGTAAATTAAGTAGATTTTTATAACATCTATTCCAGGAGCCACTCACCTGCAGTAAGTAAAACAGGTGCTGATATGCTTCCAATTTCTCCCTTTTTTCCTTGCTCAAAGCCTTGAGTCCTCCCTTCTGTTTATTTATCATCATCATATCAGACAACTGTTCCTTATTTTTTTTAGTAAGTTTTTTGCTGTGGGAAACCACATCCTATAAACAAAAACAAATATATAGATCAAAGATTTCAAAATTGAAAATGTGGGCATTGTGGTAGGTCTACTGCACTGGCAAATCCATGATATTTCAGAGCCCTGCACTTTACCTTGTTTCCAGTTACACCAATCAACCCCATTCCCATTTGTCTTCCTATTAAAAACTTGAGCCATAAAAATATCCATCGATGGCTAAGCATGATGGCTCACGCCTGTAATCCTAGAACTCTGGGAGGCTGAAGCAGGTAGATTGCTTGAGCTTACAACCAGCCTGAGCAAAAATCGAGACCCTGTCTCTACTAAAAATAGAAAAACTGAGGCAAGAGGATCACTCAAGCCCGAGTTTGAGGTTGCTGTGAGCTATGACTCCATGACATTCTACCCAGGGTGACAGCTTGAGATTGTCTTAAAAAAAAAAAGAAAGAAAGAAAAATATCCATTAACTCAGGAAACCAACTTCTAGGACCCCACAAGTCTAAAGTACAATAAAAGTTATACGGACACTAACATATTAATTTCAATGTTATTTATACATAAAAACTTGGAAAACAACTTAAATGTCAAGTAGTAGGGTAGAAAAGAGATAGATAATAGTATATTTTCAAATGACTTTATTATGCTGACATAATAATATGCTTATAATATACTTTAAATATTATAAATAGGGTGGCACCTGTGGCTCAGTGAGTAGGGCACCAGCCCCATATACCGAGGGTGGTGGGTTTAAACCTGGCCCCGGCCAAACTGCAACAAAAAATAGCTGGGTGTTGTGGTGGGTGTCTATAGTCCCAGCTACTCAGGAGGCTAAGGCAAGAGAATCACCTAAGCCCAAGAGCTGGACGTCATGTGAGCTGTGACGTCATGGCACTCTACCGAGGACTACAAAGTGAGACTTTGTCTCAAAAAAAAAAGAAAAAAATTATAATATTTGTGACTATATGAAAGAGTCTTATCCTCTAATATTAAGTGAAAATGTAGGACACAAAATCATGGTGGGGTGGTAGAATTAGGGGAGGACTTTTTACCTTTTATCTATCTAAAATTTTGTCTATTAGTTTTACTTCCTACATGATTTTTAAAAATTTTATTGCGTTAGCTGAGAATAAAGTCAGCCTTCACCTGCCTGGCCAGTCAGAAAGAGGAGATGGGGGGACACTGCAGGATGACAGTGCAGGGGACCCTGAGGTCCCTGCTGGCCCTGAACCATACCTGCAATGTAATCTTGTTTTTGACTAGCAGTCCAATTTTGATATCCATGAGATTGAGGTCATTCTCCAGTTGTTGGTTAGAACGAATGAGGGTGATAACCTCTTCCCGCATTTTCATAAGATCAATCTCCTCCTGAAAATCCTGGTCACTCTGGTCCAGTAAGTGGACAAATTTTCGGACCACAACCATAGGAGGATCCTCAGCATTGACTGACAAAAAGAAAGCAACCATCAGACAGACAGTGGGGTTACCAGAAAAAGTTCTAAGTCTTGGGAAATACCAGCATTGTCTTGAAAAAGCAGTTGGACTCACACCTTAGGGGTTCATTTTTGAGGTGTGCTGACACACCAGTAGGTGCAGTATTCTCGGGCATAAAGGCAAACACAGAAAACACCAAGGCATCTATCCAGCCACATGCAAACAAAGGGGCTCGAATCACAGGAAGCACCCCACTCCCCAAGCCTTGCCTTTGGGACAACAAAGAGATCCGTGGAGAATACCCAGAACCTGATGGTTGTCAACCACTGCCTCAAGTCCTCATGGTTACTCACTGAGAGTCTTGTAGTCATCGCGAGCTTTGTTTGCCCGAATAAAAGCCTGGATTTTGATAATGTCATTTATCTAAGGAACAAAAAAGAAGATGAAATTCCTTTGTCCATTAAAAATATGGCAGAACCAATTTACTGACCCTTAACATCCAAGGGTACTTACATGGTCTCGGAAATACTGCAGGCGATCTCTATAGCGCTTTCTAGCTTGATGCATCCTCGCCAAGGACTGAATCTGAGGAAAACAGATCCTGGAGGTTAGAAGAGGCCTTCACCTCCACACAAGTCATACTTGTACCCCACATGCAGAAACCCTGCTCTGGCTGCCATACCTTCACAACTTCATCTTTATGGGAGCGCAGGTAAGCCAAACGATCTTGATATGCCTTCTTCTGCTTGTATCCTCTCCACTGAGACTAAAACCATCAAATCACAGATGACATATTATTCCCCAAGCTAAAAAAAAATCTCTTCTTGATATATTATCCAAGTGCAACTCTGTGATGAAGCTTTAGTAAGGACTGCTTCCCAGGGCAACATGGGCACAGGCTGAGCCTCCACCAGGAGGACCCCTGACTTCACACAGCACTTCACACTGCTTGAAGTGCAGCCATACAGATCCCCTTATTGGCCTCTTACAACAAATCAGGGGAGGATGATAAGATAAAATGGGACATTATTATCTCCATCTCACGGGTCAGGAAATAAGCTTAGATTTGCCCCTACCTGGCAGCAGTGGAGCCATAATTCCTGACTCAGTACTCTTTCCGTGACAGTGTGTTATTCTGTCACTGAAGCAAAATCACAGTGTTTCACTCTAAGTTCACATCTTATATAAAGGCTCAGTCTCAAAAGATAAGAGGAGGTGCCTGAGAACTTACGCTTTGCCACCATCAAGCACACTACGATGGCAGGAGTGGTAAGAGGGGGTGCCTGTCAGCAGGAGACAAGACCACGAGGCCAGAAGCCAAGAAACACACTCAGACCTTCACACACAGTGTGTAGTATATCACCCTGCTCTAGAACACAGCTTGTTTAATAGGCTCTGAAATACCTGAATGCAGGTGATGGCAGGGATTTGTTTCTTCAAGAAATTCATCCTGGAACGGAATTCCTGTCGAACTAAATATCCACGGCAGCAAGCCTGCAGCTTAGTGATTAGGCCTTCATTGGCTAGCCAAAGCTGTTCTCGGTTATATGCAGCAGTTACCCCAGAGATGGAACTCTGAAAAACCATTTGGTCACATGAAGACACTCACAGGTGAGAATGGACATAAATTTTAACAAAGTATCATAGCACACAAACTAACCCCACTGTTTCTTCAATCTATACCAGACCTTTTGCTGAGCAACAGGAACAAAGACCTCAGGTCTCTTTATAGGACCAGGACCAGGCTGTTCTCACAACAAAAATCATAAATGAAAACTTGATCATCTTTTACTTATTTTTTTTGAGACATAGACTCGCTCTGTTACCCTGGGTGGAGTGCCATGGCCTAATAGCTCACAGCAACCTCAGTCTCTTGGGCTCAAGAGATCCTCCTACCTCAGTCTCCTGAGTAGCTGAGACTATAGGTGCCTGATACAAAGTCCAGCTAGTTTTTTTTATTTTTATTCTTTTTTTGAGACAGAGCCTCAAGCTGTCGCCCTGGGTAGAGTGCCTGGCATCACAGCTCACAGCAACCTCCAACTCCTGGGCTCAAGTGATTCTCCTGCCTCCGCCTCCCAAGTAGCTGGGACTATAGGAGCCCACCACAATGCCTGGCTACTTTTTGATTGCAGCTGTCGTTGTTTGGCAGGCCCAGGCTGGATTTGAACCTCACAGCTCAGGTGTATGTGGCTGGCGCCTTAGCAGCTTGAGCCACAGGTGCTGAGCCAGTTTTTCTATTTTTAGTAGACACGAGGTCTTGCTTTGCTCAGGCTGGTCTGGAACTCCTAAGCTCAAGCAATCCACCCACCTTGGCTTCCCAGAGTGCTGGGATTACAAGTGAGAGCCACCATACCCAGCCAACTGGATCATCTTCTGTGTCATATAATCTTAAGTTACTTACCTACCTATCCAACACTGACTGTGCTGGCTGCCTGGGGCCACTGCTAACAAGAATATGGAGTGACCGGTACTCTTTATTGTGAGGAATGCCACAGCATAGGATACCCCAAGGGGACTGGCCAGAGACACTGAAAGCTTTACCTCCAGACAGATTGCAATGGTCTTGAAAAGTACCCGGAGGGTTTAGACTGTTACTAAAGGTACTGAAACAGTGAGCTTTCAAACAGAGAATAAAACCACCAGATTTATTTTTAAAAACAGCACTATTAGAAGAGCAGCTGATAGGTTAGAGAGAGGAGACTCATGGAGAGAGGGTGAGTTAGAATACTGCTACCATAATCCCGTAAGAGAGGCCTAACAGCTACCCTCTCCCTTCTCCTTGGTATCAGAGCCTTGATTGTTTTTCTGGGCAACAATGAGCTCACTTTAAAGATTACAGGAGCCAGGGACAGTTCACACTGTGAGCAGAAATAGTTTGGCAAGATCTTTAACAATAGCTGGAATCATGCCTTTTTTTGCTTTGCTTTCCCTTCTTCCTATTTCCTCCCTGGATTAGTGATTTAATGGTTAAAATTCCAAGCTGTCATTGTGGACAAGGTGACTTTGAGAATGGAAGCCACATGCTAAGAATGACAAAACACAAAGACAGGAAGATCCCGGGGCAAGATGATATCACAAAGCCACCATGCCTTCTCTGGGCTGCCAAACTCCAGAACTATTTTACGTGAGAAAACAAAAACAAAAAACCACTGTTGAAGCCTCTATTTTTTCAGTCAGACTGCATTTGAGGTATCTGCTGGACTTACAGACTATGGATGAAACGGCTGGAGATGAGAAGGGCTCACAGGTCTAGGCACAGATGTGGGAGTCACGAGCACAAAGGTAAGAGCTGTAGCCAGTGGCTCAATGAGAACAGGAGAACATGTGGAGGAAGAGAGTAGGGCCAGCAGAGTCCTGATAGAACCAAGCAGTGGCTGGGAAAAGCAAAGTAGTAGCAAGAGAGATTAAGAAGGGACATTCACAAGTAGGAGAACAAGACTGGACTAGACAAAGAAGCTGAGGGTTTGAGGAAGGGACTCCAGAGAGGTCAAGATGATGAGCCTCCTAACAATATGGCAGCCAGAGGTTGTTGATGAATCTAAAGTTAACAGTTTTCAGGGTGGCACCTGTGACTCAAAGGAGTAGGACGCTGGCCCCATATGCCAGAGGTGGTGGGTTCAAACCCAGCTCCAGCCAAAAACTGCAAAAGTAAATACATAAATAAATAAGTAAATAAAATTAAGTAACAGTTTCACTAAAGTAATGGCTGCACAGGAAACCATACTGCTGTGTGCTAAGAAATGAATGGTCATGGAGACTGAACTAGTAAGGGGAAGACTCAGCAAAGACAAACAATACTATGAATGTACATGAGGCCAAATCGGGGAGTCTATGGGTGCTTATTATTTTGTTTTCAAAGATGAGAGATTTAAAGATGATTCTGAAGGCTGATACTTTTAAGTACCAGCAGTGTCAGCATGATTGGGGAGCCTGTCATAAACATAGACTTCCTTGGGGCCATGCCCTACAGACTTTCAGTCTTTATTTTAATAAGACACCCCAGGTGATTCATACACAATAAGAACTGATCTAGGTGATACACACTTGAAAATACTAGCAGAAGAAAGCCAGGCACAGAGGCTCACACCTAGTAATCCCAGCACTTTGGGAGGCCAAGCTATGAGGTCACTTGACATCAGGAGCTTGAAACCAGCCTGAGGAACATAGTGAGACACTTTCATTATAAAAATAAATTTTAAAGAAAAATAATGAAAATGTAAGAGGAGAAAGAGTACAAGGTCTGAAAAGAACAGGGAGAGGATAAAATAAAGCAATAAGACGGAAAATGAGCTTCGGATAGGATAGATTTTTTTCCTCCAGAGAGAAAATGATAAAGGATCCAGTGAACATCCAGGCAAGTTCCAAGTACAGAGAGCAGCAGTGGGAAGAGGAAGTATCTATCCTCAATGGCCAATGTGTGGGGGTGGGGCAGGGTAGGCGGCTATGTCACATGCTGAAGATGAGGCAATATCACCTGTTTAAATTCTTAGGTCCATACGCAAAACACTACCTAAGCATAAGTGTTTCTGTTTAATAAGATTCTCAATATCAGTTAAAAATCAGTCTGCCTGAATGTGCAGCCTGGCACAAAGGCAGACATACAGACCAAGGGAATCAAAACTAGGCCAGGGCTCGGCGCCTGTGGCTCAAGTGGCTAAGGCGCCAGCCATATACATTTAAAGTGGCGGGTTTGAATCCAGCCCGGGCCCGCCAAACGATGACGGCTGCAACCAAAAAAAATAGCTGGGCATTGTGGCGGGGGGCCTATGGTCCCAGACACTTGGGAGGTGGAGGCAGGAGACTCGCTTGAGCCCAGGAGTTGGAGATTGCTGTGAGTGATGCCACAGCACTCTACCCAGTGCTCCGTCTCAAAAAAAAAAAAACAAAACACAAACAATATAACCTAATCATCTGTACCCCCATATTAATCCAAATACTTTCTCTTAGCTTCTTCTTACAGGAAGGAAGGTGACAGGTGACCTACCTGGATCTCCTCCCGAGAGAGCTGTGTAGAATTCTGCACAAAGTTTGGGGGTTCGTCCCATCCTCCTTCCTGGGTCTCCAGGTTGTGGTAATAATAATATCCACCTTTCACCCAGTGCTTTGCCCAATTGCTATTATTATCTCCTGACATAAAAAAGAGGAAAGATAAAAGAAATCCACAGCCCCACTCTCCAGTTCTATATGTCCAGTGCTATAGGACTCTTCCAGTTAGGGTTAACAACCTGAATGAAGACCACTACAAACATCTGGGAAAGGGGCCCTAAGTTCTCATGACATTAAGGCCTTTTGATGTCTAATTCAGCTCATTCATGTATTACAAAAAAGATACCTATGAAGCCCAATTACAGAATTAATGACGATGAGCACTGTTGTCCCCAAAGCCTGTGTCTAAGACCTACGTGTTAGAAAACTCTTCTCAGAGAAGATTTGCCATCATTCAGCCTCTCCGAAATGGGATGAGAAATCTTACCTTTATAAACTACTTTTAACTGCCCATAGGCTTAGATAATCAGAGCTACTGACACCTGATAAAAGATAAAAAGCACCAAATACTCTGCTCATTCCCACATTCTTAGAAAACCTGTCTTATTAACATAGCTATACACAAGGGGGGAAAAGATTTCAAAAACAGAGATATCATCTCCTTTAAAATGAGTCTAAATGCTGTATGTCTAAAATATCTTTGTCTGTGGCTTATCCCTTCCTCTGTACCTGTCCCTCACACACTCAGGCACTTAGCTTCAGGGTACATATTTATTTTCCCATAACTCACCTTCTGTCAGTTTTTTCTTCTTGGCTTCAGCAAGGTCACTCTGGTAAGTTTCACCACATTCAGGGATGACTCCATACAAGCCAACATCAGGGCAGCGCAGGGCAGTCAGTGTTTTCCCAACATCACCACTTTCCACTGCCTCGTTAATGACAAAGATTCCTAAGGCAACTACCCCAGAAAAAAAGTGTTACCAAAACAGCTTAGAATGTGTCTAAATTTACATAGCAGTTCACCTAACCCTACCTACAGGCAAACTGTGTCCCCAGATCTACCTTGGGCAAGCTGCATGTTGAGACCTGGAACACCCTGTCACCCTACCCTGCACCCAAACAGAAATAATACAACCGATACGTACATCTCTGTGCTTCCTGAGTGTCTTTGTTGGACTGCCAGATTCCACCTTGAATTTCATCCAACCATAACACAGCGGACTCATCCTGGGTTTCCTGCATGTCATTAAAAGCAAAACAATATTAAAGGCATGAAATTGGGGTACCTGTGATGGTCTCAATAAGATATAGAGGAAGAATTTTAAAATATATGAGACACACAAGTCAGTCAAATGGAGAAGCCAGCCATTGGAAACCGAGCAAAGGCCGCAAGGGAATCGGTTTGGACGCAGGAGAAGAGCAGGAAGACGCGCTCAAGCGCCTCAGGGAAGCAAGGGCAGCCGGCAGAAGCAGGAAGAGCAGATGTGCTGGGGCAGGCCCAGTGACCTCTACAGTGTCACAGGCCAGGCTATGTAGATCAGTGTGCACTTCTCACCCTCCTGTGCCAACAATATTCAGAGGAAATTAAGGTTCTCTATGATTGCTAACGTTCTGAGACTGTCAAGCCTGACTTAACCAGAACCTCTGAATTATCATATTTAAAGCCAGAAGTCACTATAGACAATCTAAACTCATTAATAGCTTATACTCTAAAAACTGATGTTAAATCAGTGGCTAGGAACTTAAAAGCACATTTTCACACAGATACGTTGTAATAAACAGTAATCAGTTTCCTCAGGGTGGCCAAGAAAAGCCTCACTCACCAGGGTGTAGCCGACTTGGGGACAGAGGTGACACAATAGAAGAAGTGGCTTACTTCTCTCTTACTAAATTTGGTTTTAAACCTTTTTTAATAAAACGTAGTTTGTTGTTGATCGTTTGCTCTGAAAGCCCGTTTGAATAAAATTGGACCAGCAGAACTAGCTGCCTTTTGTCTCTTCCAATACCAGGAATCTAGCTACCTCCTCTAACAAGGGAAGTAAGTGGCTGTGGATTAACCCTAGGTGGCTGCCACTGCCAGTGCCAGTTAGCACAGCAGGTGCTCCTAACCACTTGTTCTCAGCATGAGAGCAGGAGCTGGAAACCACCAGGAGACCCAGTTAGCCCTCAGTGGTCACACTTGGGTTTTATAGCTTCACCTATCTCAAAGTGTGAAGGTCCTGGGATGCCTAAGGAGTTCCTAAGGTCTTTATAAGAAGGTGTCAATTCAGCAGATTAATGTGAAAGTCTTTTCTAGAAAAGGCAAGGCACCTCAGGTTTTTAAGTGGCCAGGCTATGAGAGTCATGTTTGTAGTGATCCTGGCAGACCTAACACAATTAACATGCTCCTTAGGCTTGAGCTGATAGCAGTGGGGATAAACAGTAGCTCAAAAATCCACTTAGAGGGCTGGGCTCAGTGGCTCATGCCTACAATCCCAGCACTCTAAGAAGCTGAGGCAGGTGGATTGCCTGAGCTCAGGAGTTCAAGACCAGCTTGAGCAAGAATGAGACCCTGTCTCTAAAAATAGTCAGGTGTTGTGGGGGGCACCTGTAGTCCCACCTACTCGGGAGGCTGAGGCAAGAGGACTGTTTGAGCCCAAGAGTTTGAAGTTGCTGTGAGCTATGATGCCATAGCACTCTATTGAGGTTGACAAAGTAAGACTCTGTCTCAAAAAAAAAAAAAAAATCCACTTAGAATGCTTGATGTGAATATCACTTGCCAAGGCACCAGTGAGGCAGAAAAAAACTCAGCCAATAGCTATAACTGTGAGATCAGATGAAGGAGGGCCTGAGCTCCAGGGGAAAGTAGAACGTTTCACTGCTTAACAATCAAAGGCACAAAACCTTAGGGGAGGCTTGACTTCCCTATGCCTGGTGGTGGAGAGACACAATACTTTACTCAGAAGGAAGCTGCCACAATCCCTGCAATTTACCAAGTGCTGGTGAAAGGATAAGGTCAATGCCTATTGTGCATATTGCAAGGGTACATGTCAAATATATTAAGAGTATAAATGTCTTAATACAACAATTAAGTAAGTGAGGTGAAGGCTATGTTAACCAGTTTGATGTAAGCATTCCAAATTATATATAAAATCAGCACACTGTACCCCATTAAATGCATTAATGTACACAGTTATGATCTAAACAAGCAACAGAACTATAATATAAAACCCAAGAGAAGAACGCATCAGTGAGCAGGAAAACATAACACAAAACACCCCTCCCCAGAATGGAGGAGGACAGCAAGACAGCACATGCCACTCATCCTAGTATAAAGAAAGAACAATTAAACCAAGATGAAGACAAAACCCAAAAGCCTCCTAGTTAAGTTTATTTGTGAAGAGTTCATCCAAGATTAACTGACCCAGTGCATTAAAATCTTGGGCTGGATATTACAGCGAATACTGAGATAAAATAGATTTACTGAAAAAAATGCTATATGAAATATATTAAAGTATAGCCCCCCAGCAATTCTGACTGACACTTAGAAACACACTGACTGCATTTCAGAAGACATAAAGAGATAGGGACCAGAAATAAGAATTACAAAGAGAAGTGAGACCGGGCACTGTTGCTCACATCTGTGATCCCAGCATTCTGGGAGCCCAAGGCAGGCGGACCACCTGAGCTAAGGAGTTTGAGACCAACCTAAGGAAGAGTGAAACCCTGAGTCTACTAAAAACAGAAAAGCATGCCAGGTATTGTGGTGGTGCCTGTAGTCCCAGCTACTCTGGAGGCTGAGGCAGGAGGGTCTCTGGAGACCTACTGCTGTGAGCTAGGTTAAGGCCACTGAACTCTAGCCCAGGAGACAGAGTGAGATCCTTTCTCAAAAAAAGAAAATAAAAATAAATTAAAAAAAAAAAACAAAAAACAAGAAAAAAAGGTGTTTGGAGGTAAAAGAGGTGAAGGAGCCACTAACAGGGGTTGCACTCACCTCTAGAGGGCGCCTCCCACAAGCAAAATTTCTAAATCCCTCCTCTTGACTACATGGCAGGTCTGTACGGGTGATGACAGATAAATTGCTACCTATCTATGAATACAGATGTAACTGCATACACATACACAATAATACAGCACATTTATCAACCACACAGTAGAAGCACTGACCAATCAGAATGGGACAGAGTCCTGTGGCCCTGATGATTCAGGTCATCAATCCCTTGGTTGCTGTAGAAAAGGAATCTCAGGGACAAAGGCAGAATTGCGGGATGAGGAATGGTGGCACAGATTTGGGAGGGTTGGGACAGCAAGCAATGTTGAGACCACAGTGCCCCGACTCACTTCTCTTTGTAATTCTTATTTCTGGTCCCTATCTCTTTACGTCTTCTGAAATGCAGCCAATGTGTTTCTAACTGTCAGCAATGTACCAAACAAAACCAAAGTATTTCAGTATCCTAACAATGGGTATAGTGGTGCTGGTACACCCCAGGTGATGACTAGCTGCAGGTATGTGCATGTGTGTACACACAAGGGGGAGCAGAGCTTTAAAAGTCATATTTATAATTATAAAATAAGTTCCTGAAAATCCCTGATACTTATGTCTTAGCATACAGATTTTATGCCTAAATGACTAGTAAGTAACCTACTGTAGAAAGGGTTCCAAAGGCACTAAATGTAAAGGAAGAGAGGGCCAGGTACAAGGGCTCATGCCTGTAATTCCAGCACTCTGGGAGCCCAAGGTGGGTGCCCCTGAACACAGGAGTTCAAGACCAGCAGGAGCAAAGTGAGACCCTATTTCTACTAAAAATAGAAAAGTTAGCCAGGCATTGTGGCAGGTGTCTGTAGTCCCAGCTACTTGGGAGGCTGAGGCAAGAGAATCACTTGAGCCTAGGAGTTTGAGTTGTTGTGAACTATGATGCCACAGCAATCTACCCAGGGGACAGTGTCAGACTGTCTCAAAAAAAAAAAAGAAATTAAAGAAACAAATAAATAAACGAAGAGAGAAGTAACGTAAGTGAAAATGGTAAAGGGCCTCTGAAAATCCTCTCTACCATAAAACCAACAGAAATACTGGCAAAAAAAAAAATCATCAAAATCAGCTTTTTAAAAACTATAGGGATTAATCAAAGTCTTATATAAATTGGAGAGAGGTTATCTGAGAAAAACAGCTGAATCTTGGTAAGAACAGTCATATTCGTGGTGTTTTAAATTGTTCCCTTCCCACACACATGTTCTCTCTCATTCTAAGAGAATTGTCACTAGCTGGTTTTTTTTCCATCGTCCCCTGGAACATACACTCACAAGGCTGTTTGTATCTGACTTGACCAAAAACTCACCCAGTGTGAACAGTCTTTTCTCTAGGAACATTTGTCAAAAACAGTAAGGGCAACAGTTTAGGCAAACAACAAACTAACCAAAAGCCTGAGAAGAAAAAGCTGGAGAATGAGATGTCCATCAAGAGCTCTGAAAATCTGACTTATTCCTGAATAGGAATGCAGATGCCCACAATGCGTGTGTGGGCTATGCACATGTCCTGAAAGGATCTGCTAAAGTTCTAAGCTTTCAGGCTGACCTTTCAGCTCTGGGTGTGCATGAAGAGAAAGTTAAGGTACCGCCTGGCTAAGGTCTGATGGTGCATCCCAAGTGCACACACAGCTGACCACTAGCAAATGGAGTAGAGACTTCAGCAGACACAAGGAAAATGCTAACTTTATAGAATAAACTCCCAAAAGCGACCAAACAACGGCCACCAGTGACAAGAACAAACCTTCGAAAGGGGGTGGAACATGATTTCCAGGGCTGTAACATTATTAAAATGCCTGGTTTTCAAAGAAAAAATTACAAAACAAGCAAAGTAATAAGAAAGCAGGTCCATATATAGGGGAAAAAAGCAGATAACAGAAATATCCCCGAGAAGGGGCAAGTTAGATTCAGAGACAAAGACTTTATCAACTATTTAAAATTTTTTTTGAAGAACTAGAAAGGTGTCCAACATTTTGACCTTTCTGCTGCATATCGGAAGAATAAGAGTTGTCTTGGGCCATACATTAAATACACAAACACTAACAAAAACTGATGAGCGAAAGAAAAGATCTGTGCATACTTTTTACAATATCTAGCACCACAGAGAAGTTAAATAGTCCTTAAATAATCTGTAGCAGGCTGCAGGCTAGACACCCCTGAAAAGAAAATACTGCCTAGAGCACTAAAGAAAAGTATGAGAACAATGTCTCACCGTATAGGGAATGCCAACAAAGAGACAGAAACCCGCAGGTGCTGTGGCTCATCCCTGTAACCAGCACTTTGAGAGGAGCACGTGAGACCAGAAGGTCGAGGCCAGCCTGGGCAACAATCAGATCCCATTTCTAAAAAGATATAAAACTAGCTGGGCATGGTGGTGGGTGCCTGTAGTCCCAGCTATGCTGGAGTCTAAGGCATGAGGATGACATGAGTCTACGAGTTCGAGGCTATAGTGAACTATGGTCAGGCCACCGCACTCTAAGACTCCTTTCTTTAAAATATAAAAATATCTCCCATTTAATCCTAAAATCCCCTTACTAGGCATCTACCCAGAAGAAAAAAAATCCTTTTATCATAAGGACATCTGTACTAGACCGTCTATCACAGCTCAAGTTACAATTGCCAAAATGTGGAAATAGCCTAAATGCCCAACAACCCAGGATTGGATTAACAAGCTGTGGTATGTGTATACCATGTAATACTATTCAGCCGTTAAAAAGGTGGAGACTTTACATCTTTTGTATTAACCTGGACTGAATTGGAACACATTCTTTTAAGTAAAGTAGAACAAGAATAGAGAAGCAAGAATCCAATGTACTCAACTGTAATATGAAAGCAGATGATTTAATACAAGGTAAGGGGTAGGGGAATGAGGGAGTGAGGAGAGGGGAGGAGGGAGTGAGATGGGGGTCACGGTGTATGGCACACCTCTGGGGGCAGGATACAATTATAAGAGAGACTTTACCTAACAAATGCAATCAGTATAACCTGATTCTTTGTACCATCAATGAATCCCAAATAATAATAATAATAACAAAATAACAATAAAAAGTGTTACTTAGGACCAAAAATAAATAAATATAGTACAAAAAATAAAGTAAAATATAAAAATAACTTTTAAACAAAACACAGCAAAGGGCGGTGCCCATAGCTCAGTGGGTAGGGTGCTGGCCACATACACCAAGGTTGGTGGGTTAGAACCTGGCCCAACAACTGCAATAAAAAATAGCCGGGTGTTGTGGAGAGCACCTATACAGCTATGTCCCAGCTACTTGGGGGGCTGCTGAGGCAAGAGAATTGCTTAAGCTCAAGAGTTTGAGGTTGCTGTGAGCGGTGACGCTATGGCACTCTACCAAAGGCAATGTAGTGAGACTCTGTCTAAAAAAAAAACCCCACACACAGAGACATCAAAAATAAAATTTGAGAGTTGAAAAGTACAATAAGTGAAAAGCAAAACTCACTAGAGGGATTCAACAACAGATTCGAGCACAGAGAAGAAACAATGAGTAAACCTACAGATAGATTAACTGCAACTATCCATTCTGAAGATCAGTACCAAAAAAAGGAATGAAGAGAAATGGAAAAGTATCAGAGACCCGAGCACATAACAGAATTCCCAGAAGGCTAGGAGAGAGAAGAGCAGAAGGAACACTCAGAGAAAATCTGAATAGACTTATCACAAATATAGATGTGGAATTAGTGATCAAAAAATATCCCACAAAAAACCCTCAGGAAGTACAGCTTCACTGGTGAATTGCACCAAATGTTTTAAGAAGAATTAACCGATCCTTTACAAACTTCTAAAATATAGAAGAGGAAGGCACACTTCCCAACTCAAGTGGCCAGTATAACTCTGCAGAAAACTACAGACCAAATTTAAGACATTTTCTGCGTTACATTTAGAACTCAGCAATAATTATTTTAAAAACACTCCCAAGATGGCTCACAGGAACTGAGAGGCTAAGGTAATGGCTAAGAAAAGGTAATATGTGGCTCACCCAGCTAGGCCTGGCAATGTTAGGCAAACTTTCCTTTAACTCCCCCCTCCTCTGTCTCTGATGAACTCTAAAAAGTTATTCCACGAAAAAGGAAATGCTTCAAACTCTAGTCACATCCTCTAAATGTTTAACTCCCCGAGCCAAACATAAGAACAGACAGCCCTGGAGCAGGAGTGAGCACCCTGTATGTCACTTTCCTTCCTCATGGAACCAGCCCAGCTTACTCTCCCAAATCCCGGGCCTCTGACAGTCAGATAGAAGACTCCTTTTGGACTTTCCTGGCAGCAAAAACATATTGCTGCCACCAGCCAATATAGAACCACGGCAGCCATGCCTCAGTTAGAAATTCTGAATCAGAATTTAAATTCAAGTTTAGGAGTCAGATCTGTCAAGTTTGGGACAGTCTGATCCAAAAATGACCCAAAAAATGAATCAAAGACTGAGACTTCCATTTCCAATTCCCCAGGGCTCTCCCAAGTAAGACAGTTGATCACTTTACTTCAATTTCCTGGCTATGAAACAGGAGCTGTGATTCAACCCTCTACACAGGATCAAATGACACTCAGCATAACAATGTTAACCATTAGGCCATAGTGACCTGCCCCCAGGCTGCATTTAAATGATTTGGAGATGGTGAAGCCAACCCCATGTGTGGCAATGTAATAAAGGAGACCTGTCAACACTGTATATTTTCCACAACTCCTCCACCCTGACCCAAGTCTATAGAGCTCAAATGATTGTCAATGTACAAAGAGCTCCAAAGCACTAAGGTCTTGGTCTGTTTTGCTATTCCTGGATTCCCAGAAAAAAATCTGACTCCCTGAATTAGAATTTTCTTTTCGCTCTTTCACTTGTTGCCTCACTTTAGAATTCTCAGAAAATAAAGAAATAAAGCTGTAGTTCTCCATAGCTAGTGGTTGTTACTTAGGAAGCACTTACAGGGAGATGAATCACGGGGTGTAATTATGCTTTAATCATGCAACTAATATATGACAGTCTGATACACACAAGGGAACTTCCCAGATGACAACTGCATAAAAAAGGACAAAACCCTTGCCAGTTTCCCCAACAAACTAGCTAGGAGGCAAGACAAACTTTTTTTTTTTTTTTTTGGCCGGGGTTGGGTTTGAACCCGCCACCTCCAGCATATAGGGTTGGCACCTTACTCCTTTGAGCCACAGGTGCCGCCCGGCAAGACAAACTTTTTAAAAGATGGGTTTGTATTACATTTACTTTGAAAAACTTTATATTCATAGTGGTATCATTCCTAATAGTCATAAAGTGAAAATAACCTGCATGTTGTCAAGAATGGATAAATAGGCTTGGCACCTGTAGTTCAGCAGCTAGGGTGCCACTACACTGGTGTTGGCAGGTTTGAATCCAGCCCAGGCCTGCCAAACAACAATGACAACTACAACCAAAAAATAGCCGGGCGTTGTGGCGGGCAACTATAGTCCCAGTTGCTTGGGAGGCAGAGGCAAGAGAATCTCTTAAGCCCAAGAGTGTGAGGTTGCTGTGAGCTGTGATGCCACAGCAACCTATCCAGGGCAACAGCTTGAGACTCTGTCTCAAAAAAAAAAAAAAAAAAGGATAAATAAAATGTACAGCCATACAATGGAATATTATTCAGCAATAAAAGGAAATGAAGTACTGATACATGCTACAACATGGATAAATGAAGTTGAAGAAAAGAAGCCATTTACAATGGGTATTGTATGATTCTGTTAACATGAAATATTCAAAATACACAGATCTACAAACATGGGCAGACTAACGGCTGTCTAGGGCTGGGAGGTTAAGGGAAAATGAGAGACTACTTCTGAGCATGAAGTTTCTATTGGGGGTGAAGAAAATGTTCTAAAACATTGGTCGTGTGCGGCGGCGCCTGTGGCTTAATGAGTCAGGCACCGGCCCCATATACTGAGGGTGGCAGGTTCAAACCCGGCCCAGGCCAAACTGCAACAAAAAATAGTTGGGAGTTCTGGCCGGCGCCTGTAGTCCCAGCTATTCGGGAGGCTGAGGCAAGAGAATCACTTATGCCCAAGAGCTGGAGGTTGGTGTGAGCTGTGACACCACAGCACTCTACTGAGGGCGACAAAGTGAGATTCTGTCTCTAAAAATAAATAAATAAATAAATAAATAAATAAATAAATAAATAAATAAATAAATAAAAATATTGGTTGTGGTGATGGTTATACAATTCTTTAGTATATGAATATACTAAAAACCACTGAATCATATACTGAATTATATGATATGTGAATTATGTCTCAATATAGCTGTTTAAAAAACTTATGGCATTACAAAGTTTAACATAAATATATTCCCTGTAATCTACTAATCCCACTTTCAAATGTACACCTAATAGAAAAGCATACACACACACATGTATATATTTATTTACAAAAGACAAGTGCTAGAAGAATATGAAGTTGACAATTAAGTTAACAAACTTGTCCTAGAAAAAACACTAGAGACTTCATTACTGAGTATCACTACAGTGACCTTTGAGTACTCCCCCCTGACAGCCTGGATGACAGCTCTGATGGCCATACCAGAAAGAGTTCCAAAACTGCTCTGAAGGATGGACCAGGTGCTGGCGTCAGTGCATAGCTTTCCAGACAGAGTACCTCAAAGATGACTGTAGTGATGTTTAGCAATGAGGTACAAATTTTAGGATGAATTCGTGTATTTAATTGTGAGACCTAATATTTACAGAAGCACTATTTACAACCAATTTTTTTTTTTGAGACAGAGTCTCACTTTGTTGCCCTGAGTTGAGTGCTATAGCGTCAGAGCTCACTGGAACCTCAGACACTTGGGCTCAAGTAATCCTCCTGCCTCAGCCTCTCAAGTAGCTGGGACTACAGGAGCCCCATAACACCCAGTTATTTTAGAGATGGGGTCTCGATCTTGGTCTTAAACTCCTAAGCTCAAGTCATCCATCCACCTCAACCTCCTAGAGTGGTAGAATTACAGGTGTGAGGCACAATTTTAAAACTACCAAAACTTCAGCAATAATATATAAAAACACAACAGAAAGGTATAAAACAATAAGAATGAACAAACTATTGCTACATGCACATGGATGGGTATCACTACCATTCTGTTGGACAAAGGAAGCCAAACACAACAGAGCATGTGATGTGTGATCCCACCTAATATAGCTCAAAGATGGGCAAAATGAACCCTGGTATTATAAGTCAGAACAGTGGTTGCCATCAAATGGAAGGTGAATAAGGACAAAAGGGGACACGAGGGCGGTTTCTGTGGTGTTGGTGATGTATTCTATAATCTAAATACCAATTACGCAGCATGTCTGCTTTTGAAAATGTATGCAATTGCACACCTAAGTAACTTGTGCAATTTTCTGGAGCTTATATTTCATTAAAGAGACACATCTAATAACTAACAACAAAGACCAAACGCCCAAATGTGTAAAAAAAGCATAACCCCTGCAAGATAGAATCTATGTCTCTCATATTTTTGTGTCCCTCCAGTGCTCTGAATCTAAGGTATTCACAGAGTGAGTCAAGGGAGACATTTCTACCTCTATCTTTGCTCAGGATGAAGTGTTCTGCACAAAAACAAACAGTTTTGAGGCCACTCACCTGGGCTTTCTCTCTCTTTGCTCTGATCAGTGTGTCTTGGTAATGCTGGGCCACTTCTGTGAGGACTCCCTCAAGTTTAGCTGCAGGAATTTGCAAGGCCTGCAGAGTCTTTTGGGCATCACCTTCATCCAGGGCTTCATTAATTAAACCAATGGCTAAAATCCCTAAATATAAAGAGACAAAAAGGTTATTTTAACTAAGTATATAAACAAATCAATCTTGAAGCATGCTAACCATAAACCCACCTGAGAATAGGTATGATTCAAACTTTAATTTGTCATCCATTAACCCTATGACTTCAGAGTTTGCTGGGAACTAAATGTGCCTACAGGCATCACTGCCATCAAAGAATGTGTTATTTGAACAGTTAAAAAAGATTAAGCAGCTCTGTTTTTATAATTTAGTATTTGTTAAAATAAATTCCCTTGTATTCATACTCCTACTGAATATAAGTCCTTTTGTTTCATTTTTAATTCCTCTTTCTGTTAAGTGATGAGGATTTTGTTGAAACAGGCTTTATAGAATACCTTTCAGGCATATTCAAATCAAACCCATTCCCAATTCATAAAAAGTTAGGGTGTGAGGGATCTTAAAGAGTCCCTAATTCCACATTTTTATAGAAGGAAAGACAGGGCTTAGAAATCTCCAAGATCGTACAGCAAACAAGCAATAGATGAAGATCTAAGCCCAGGGCTTCCCACTGCAAGGAAAGTCTCTTCCCACTAAAGACCTGAATATTTTTCACAAGAAATACAAACTAAAAGTAGAAATGTTAACTCCTCAGTTATCTTAGGCAGCTGGGCTATTTTTTAAGGACTCTTGCTATATGACCAAGTTTGGCTGGTCTTTGTCCCTGGAAGGGAGTGTCTAACCCCTGGAATGTCCTGAGAGACAGGTTTGTATCCTTAGTCATCATCAGGCCCTTTAGACTGCCTCTGAATTCATGCAGACCAGTGACTCCTGGTAGCCTCTACAGAGTTGTGGGTTGGAGGCTGGACCTGCTGAAGAGATCAACCATCTGATTATAAGATTGGGGCTTAGAGTCATGTATACCAGCTTGGCCTCCTGATCTCCAGGGAGGGAAGGCCAAATGGTAATTGAATTTAATCACAAGGCCTACAATTTAATCAACCATGCATATGTAATAACACCCACATAAAAACTCTGGACACCCAAAGCTCAAGTGAGCTTCCCTGGTTGGTGAAACGTATGGGTGTACAGGAGGGTAGCAAATTCTGAGAACACAGAGCTTTGTATTGGGGACCCTCCCAGATATTGCCCTATGGGTGTTTTCTTTCAGCTGGTCCTAATTTATAAGCTTTAAATTAATAATGAAATGGTAATTACAAGTCTAGCACTTTCCTCAGTTCTGAGTCATCCTAGCAAATGATTAAACCTGAGGGAGAGGAGGAACCCCCTAAATTTGTAGCCAGCTGTTCAAGCACAGGGGCTAGGGAACCCTGCAACTTGCAGCTGGTGCCGAAATGAGAGAAGTTTTGTGGAGAACTGTGCCCTCAACCTGTGCAATGTGACCTAACTCCAGGTAATGTCAGAACTACCTATTATCACAGTGTTGGGGATCAGGAATCAGGATCTCAAAATGAAAGCAGCCTCAGAAGCAAAAGTTTTTCTCTGACCTTCTCCTGCCCTCCCATCTCTCAGTCCCATTCTCCCCTGAAGCTAGTCAAAGAAACTAAAGTCCCTCTTCTCCAAGATAGGTCATAGAAACCAGAACCTCTTTTCCCAAAAACCAGCCATGAAACCTAGATTCATTGCACATAAGAACTGGACATATAGGTGGCTCACACCTGTAATCCTAGCACGCTGGGAAGCTGAGGTGGGTAGATAAACTGAGCTCAGGAGTTTGAGACCATCCTGAGCAAGAGTGAGACCCTGTCTCTAAAAAGTAGCCAGGCATTGTGGTGGGCACCTATAGTCCCAGTTACTTGGGAAGCTGAGGCAAGAGGATCTCTTGAGCCCAAGAATTTGAAGTTGCTTTGAGTTGTGCAGCCACAGCACTCTACCCAGGGCAACAAAGTGAGATTCTGCTGTCTCTAAAAAAAAAAAAAAAAAAGGAACTGGACATAAAGAAATTATCTGACCTACCTGATGTAACTGTAGGTCATAAGACCCCCCATTCCAGAGGGGGCCCATGCCCCACACCCAGAAGGAAGCAATACCAGCTTAGAGAGGCCAAGAAGAATCTAGGCAGACAGGTTTTGCTGGGTTCCCCACTCAGTCTATTAACATTAGACCATACTCTTTTTGTCTGATCATATTTCTACATGGCTACCCACACTTTGTTGAACCTAAGCATAAAAATGGATAATTTCTTCTCTTTCTTGGGGGTCTTCATTATGAAGGCTCCTATGTATACACATTAAATAAATTTGTATGCTTTTTCTCCTATTAATCAATCTGCCACATGGCAGTGATTTTTTCAGTGAAGGTGGCCAAGGGTCTTTTAATGGCATTTAAAAATAACAGACCATAGTATCTGTTCTAATCAGTTTAACATATCATACATCCTCTATCCAAAGACAATTTTTTTTTTGAGACAAGAGTCTCACTATGCTGCTCTCGGTAGGCTGCCCTGGCATTATAGCTCACAGCAACTTCAAACTCTTGGGGTTAAGCGATTCTCTTGCCTCAGTCTCCCAAGTAGCTGGGACTATAGATGCCTGCCACAATGCCCGGCTATTTTTTGTTCCAGTTGTCATTGGGCTCAGGGCCAGGTTTGAACCCGCCAACTTCGGTGTATGTGGTTGGTGCTGTAACCACTGTACTACGGGCACCGAGCCCAAAGACAATATAATATATTAAATGGATTTTTGGAGCAGGTAGTTAAAACAGGAGCTTGCTCCCTCCACTCTACACATCAACCTAATACTGTACTACCTCCAGGAATGTTGTACTCCCTGGGGGAATAAAAAAAAAAAAGATCAAGTTCAACGGACTCCTGAAAAATTTAGTTCTTATTAGATACATATCTAATTATAGCAATTGCCTAGTATTTCAAAAATACCCAACTTTAGACATTTTAGTTATAAAGATACTTTTCTCAATCTCTGACTCCAGTATCTGCTAGGAGTAGTACTTAGAGCCAGCTCAGGGATCACACTGTCTTCATGGTGACATCATGGGGGCGGGAAGGTCACTCACTCTCGTGTTCCTCTTGCACCACCAGATTCACGTGGTCCACACAAGCTTGGATGTCGTTCCACGTGATGAATTCATTATGCTCGGCATGGGCCTGAGCTTTCAGTCTCATTAGCTCATCAAGATACCTGTCCCAGCACCCAACAGAAAAGACAATAAGGTATGGCATTAAAAAACAAAAAAACACTTCAGGATTTTTATGGAGGACAGCAATGGGAAGGCTCAAGAGGAAAACCTAAGACTGCCAGGGTATACATTCTGAAGCTGTTAGGACTAGGAGTTACTGTAAAGTATGAAAATGCACGTTATGGCTCGGTGCCTGTGGCTCAAGCGGCTAAGGCGCCAGCCACATACACCTAAGGTGGCGGGTTCGAATCCCCAGCCCAGGCCCGCCAAACAACAATGACAGCTGCAACCAAAAAATGGCTGGGTGTTGTGGCGGGAGCCTGTGGTCCCAGCTACTCGGGAGGCTAAGGCAGGAGACTCGCTTGAGCCCAGGAGTTGGAGGTTGCTGTGAGCTGTGATGTCATAGCACTCTACCCAGGGGGATAGCTTGAGGCTCTGTCTCAAAAAGAAAATGGACGTTATTCTCAGCCAAGGGGTCCAGTGGCTCACGCCTGTGATCCTAGAACTCTGGGAAGCCAAGGCAGGTGGACTGCCCTGAGCTCACAAGTTTGAGACCAACCTGAACAAGAGCAAGACCCCTGTCTTTAAAAATAGCCAGGTACTGTGGCGGGTGCCCATAGTCCCAGCTACTCGGGAGGCTGAGGCAAGAGAATTGCTTGAGCCCAAGAGTTTGAAGTTGCTGTGAGCTATGCCACGGCATTCTCCCAAGGGCAACAAAGTGAAACTCTGTCTCAAAACAAAAAAAAAGAAAATGCACAATATTCTCAATCAGAAGCAGATCAACTAATTCTTCTAAAGATTTAAAGGCCACACAGGAGCTAATGAAGGTAGAAAGAATGCAGACCAACAAGTTGTCACTCAACAAGTGTTACAGAAAGTATTGATCTAGGCAAAGGTTATCAATTAGAGTTTAAAATATCAGGTGAGGCTAGGAGCAGTGACTCATGCCTGTAATCCCAGCACTCTGGGAGGCCAAGGCAGAAGGATCCTCTGAGTTCAGGAGTTCAAGACCACCCTGAACAAGAGTGAAACCTCATCTCTACTAAAAATAGAAAAACTAACCAGGCATCATGGTAGATGCCTGTAGTCCTAGTTACTGGGAAGAATGAGGCAGGAGGATCGCTTGAGTCTGAGAGTTTGAGGTTGCTATGAGCTAGGCTGACACCACAGCACTCTAGCATGGCCAACAGAGTGAGACTGTCTAGAAAAAAAATAAATTGGCTCGGCATCTGTAGCTCAGTGGCTAAGGCGCCAGCCACATACACCAGAGCTGGTGGGTTCTAATCCAGCCTGAGCCTGCCAAACAACAATAACTACTACAACCAAAAAACAGCTGGGCATTGTGATGGGCGCCTGTAGTCCCAGCTACTTGGGAGGCTGAGGCAAGACAATCACTTAAGCCGAAGAGTTTGAGGTTGCTGTGAGTTGAGACACCATGACATTCTACTTAGAGTTATATAGTAAGACTCTGTCTCAAAAAAAAAAAAAAAGAATCAAGTGAATAACTAATGGGGAACCATACATTTTGATGGTACAAAAGGTACAAAAAGAGGTGATATTCTGGTGACAAGAGAAAAACATAAATACATAATGGAGGTATAAGCTGCCTTCCCAACTCAGCATCAATCCTAGTATCTCTGACAGTGGAGAGAGTAGATTTCATTTGTCTTTTGATATGAAGCAGTGTGAAATACAAATCACCAATATGTTGAAGTGGACTGCAGCAAACCTTCAGGTCTAACTTTCAATTTACAAAAATAAGTCAAATATGAGAAAGTAACCAGAATGATCTGTATGAGACATTTCATAGGATAATTGACCCCATCACTTTAACAAAGTAAGCGTCAGAAAGAAAGAGACATTCTATGTGAAAAGATACCTAAGGGACACAATAGCCAGATGTGACTCAAGGTCCTCATGGCCCTTTCAACAAAACCAGCTGTAAAGCAAAGTTTTACTTATTTATTTATGATTTTTTGAGACAGAGTGTAGCTTTGTCACCCTGGGTAGAGTGCCATGGCATCATAGCTCACAGCAACCTCAAACTCTTGGGCTCAAGTGATTCTCCTGCCTCAGCCTCCCAAGTAGCTGGGACTATAGGCACCCACCATAATGCCCGGCTAGTTTTTCTGTTTTTAATAGAGACAGAGTCGCGCTCTTGCTCAGGCCGGTCTCAAACTCCTTAGCTCAAGTGATATACCTGCCTTGGACTCCCAGAGTGCTCAGATTACAGGTGTGAGTCACTGCGCCTGGCCTAAAGGAAAGTTTTCAAACAACTGAAAAAGAATGAAAATGGACTAAGTTTGGATAATCTTAAGTAAGTACTACTAATTTTCTCAGGGTATGAGTGTTATTTCGGCTGTAGAACATTAGATAAAGCATACATAGGAACAGAATGTCATGGCATCTGTAATATATTGTAAATCCTTCCACATAATAAAGAATTAACTGAATCAAAATAGAACAAAAGAAAAGTATGACGGCACTATTATCACAATGCCTAGAAGAAACAGAAGTGCTGACAGAGGTAATAGTTGGGCAGTACCTCCCAACAGAGGTAACAGCTGGGCAGTGCCTCCCAACAGAGGTAACAGCTGGGCAGTGCCTCCCAACAGAGGTAACAGCTGGGCAGTGCCTCACAACAGAGGTAACAGCTGGGC
>CAUYQV010118168.1:0-19096 GCA_963574575.1 Galagoides demidoff
CCTGTGGTCCCAGCTACTTGGGAGGCAGAGGCAAGAGACTCGCTTGAGCCCAGGAGTTGGAGGTTGCTATGAGCTGTGATGCCATGGCACTCTACCCAGGGGGATAGCTTGAGGCTCCGTCTCAAAAAAAAAAAAAAAAAGAGAGGTTTTCAATAAGAAGGGAATGTTTAATATACTCAGGTGCTATGGAATCGGGAATGGAGGAAAGGCCATTGGTTTAGGGACTTTCAAGAGCAAAGTACTAGAGTGCCTGAGGAAGAAGGTTGATTTGGCAAGTTGTGGTAAGAATAAGCACCTTTAAATAAATGGAACTACTGGCTTAGTGCTATAAGCTTTAATAAGGATTCTTGCAGTCACAGAAGGATTCTTTCTGTTATAGCCGAAACCTATCAAACTAGTTAAAATTATAAAGAGGTTTTATTTGAAAAATAGCTTAACAGCCCAGAGACGTGCTGCCAGGGTCAGGGCAGCTCCAGGAACCCTAGACCCTGGAACAAAGCCCACACCATAGCTTTGCCAGTTTGGGCTGCTGCAACAATATGCCACAGGCTGGGGGACTTGAACAGTACACATTTATTTCCCACAGTTCAGGAGGCTGGGAAGTCCAAGATCAGGACACCTGCAGATTCAGTGAGGGCCTACTTCCTGGGATGGTCATCTTCTTGGAGGCTCAATGGCAAAAAGAGTGAGCTCTAGTTTCTCTTAAGGACACTAATCCCAATGTTGGGGCTCTATCTTCCACACCTCATCTAAACCTAATTATCTGCCAAAGACCCTGCCTCCTCATACTATCCTATTAGGGTAAGGCTTTCATCGTGTGAATTTGGATGGGACACATAATGCCTGTTTACTTTTCCCTGAGTCCCACCTGCCCTTTTCCTGAGCAAAGAGTCTCTGGGCCCACTCGCATGTGCTCACCTCAGTGCATCCTCATCAGAATTATGTGGATTGATTTGTGGAGATCTGTTCCTATACAGAGACAGAAGAAAAAAAATGAAATGTAGGCAGGAAAGAAATAGCACAGATCTACCAGAGAAAGGCAGAAGAGAGAGAGCGCTCTTGATTGCAAATTGTTTTCCAGCTCAATTGTTATTAACTATTGCTTCTTGCTAATGCTGGCAAACATTTGCTGCAAATACTTCAGTTAAAATTATACCAACTTGTTTTCTCCTCCCTGCGGTAAAAATAATTACCATTTTAGCAAAGTCCATTTACCCTTCTTTCACGACACACAGGTATATTTCATTTCCCTGCATCTCTTGTAGTCAGGTGTGATCTTGTGCCTCATTTCTAGCCAATGGAATGTGGGCAGAAGTTATTTGGCAATTTCAGTCCTGGCTCTGACCTCTCATCTGTGCTCTTCCATGCCCCTTTTTTTTCCATCTGGTTGACTGAGATGATGACCTCTGATCAACTTTGGGAACCTCATTTTAAAGATGGTAAAACAACAGTCAGCTTGAGACCCGGCCTGCTGAAGAAAAGCTGTAACCCTCACTGACTTGGAACCATCCTGGAGTGTTACATGACAGAAAAATAAAGTTTTCTTCTATTGAACCATTACATGACAAGGTCTGTTTGTTACTACAGCTCAGCCCAATTCAATTAATGCACCTCCTTTCCCATTCTTTTCTCTTTTATTTCCTTCCTTCCCTCCCCCCCTTACTTCCCACCACTATTTTAAGACCTTTACTATAACCCATAGACTTAATAGCTCTTAATGATCAGGAGAAAATATTGTCCTACACTGAACATTTGAATACATAACAATAGCTATGTGGCATCTTGTACCCTTTGAATTATAACCTAATGAAATAATTAAAAGTTATGGTAAATGAATATACTCAATAACACCTTCAAGAAATTAATGTCTGGCACGCTGTTCCTGAAAAATATCTCAGAAGGTTATTCCAGTTACAAAAAAATCAGCATTCCTAAGAGGAGGATCACCAGGTCATTGACAAATTGAAGGCATCTGAAAACTATTTCTTAAAGTCACATATTTATTTGCTTAGTGTCACTCAGTTAGCAGAGGTAAAATAAGGTTAGTAATCTTGGAGAGCTAGAGAAACTCACACATGTGCACAGGAAGAATGAACAGAAATGTTCATTGTAGCGTGGTTTGCAATAACAAAATACTGAAAACAAATGAAATGTCCATCAATGAGAGAATAAACAAACTGTGACATGTTCATACCATGGAGTACTATTCAGAAATAAAAAATGAATGAACCACAGCTACACTTATCCATTCACAAACGTTCATTTAAGGGGAGAGCATGTTGCAGAAAGATATGTGACAGTTTATGTGAAGCTTAAAAATGCACACTACAATCATATATTGTTTATAAACACATACGTACATAGTAAAAACATCCACAAAATGCGTGGGTATGAGAATAATTTCAGAGAAATTCTGAATTGTTTTAGAAACAACTTCTGGGAAAGGGGGCAGAAAATGCAATTGGAATAGGTATACCGGGTTCTTCAAATATATTGGAAATATTTTATTTCCTAAAAAAAATGAGAAGCAAATACAACGAAATATTAAAGTTTGACAAAAACTAGACAGTAAATAAAGCATGCTTATGATAATAATCTCTGTACCCTTTTGTGCCTGTTATATTTCAAAATGTATTAGATACAGGGGAAAAAAAAAAGAATGGGCATGTATATTTTACAACCTTGGCAAGGGGAACTTCAGGGTTGGGGTGGGTGTGCTTGTATAATTTTTGTCTTTGTTTTAGTTAGGCAGCAAAAAGGAATATTATGTTTTTTAAAAGATCAAAAAAAATTTTTTGCATGTAACTCAACTCATCCAATTAAGCTTTTGGGCATGGAAAAAGCAATGCCTCTGAAAGATTTTTACCAAAAAAATCCCCTCCTTCGGTTTACTACTCTACCTAAATTTCCACTAGCAGCAAATTATTCCTGCCTTCACCACTCCGTTTACAGGATGCTAGAGTAATTTCGGCTACAAAAGAGATGAAGGCTCAATCCACACAGTGAGATGAGTATCCCTTACTATGACTGCTTAGTTAAAAAGGATGAGGACACAGTTGTGGTGCATGAGATGGAGGCAAAAGAGAAATAGGTGTGTGGGGTGTGGGAGTCCTGCTGCAGATCAGCAAACACCAGTGAGAACTCTCTAGAGGGGAACCTCTGGGGATAGCATGATGTAATGGAAAAATGTGGACCCTGGTTCCAGTCCCTGCTTGATTTCTTATTTTCAGTATAATTTTGGGCAAATTGCTTATCTCCTGAGGTTTTTTTTTTTTTTTCTTCTTTTGTAAAAAGATACCTACATCAGAGATTGGTGGGAGGATTACATGACACATTAGTGAAGTGTTAGTTCTAGGTCCCCTTTTCCTTCCATGCTACCATGGGACAGCTCACATACAGAGGCAAGTGTCCTGGGCCATAGGTCAGGAGGCCCATGCTGGGCAGCGTTACAGCAGAAGGCATTCAAGGATGAAGCACGCGTAGCAGTGCGAGAAGGAAGAAAACTGCAGGAAGGAAGGAGGGAGTGTATGGAATGTGTGCAACTGCCCTGCTCTTCCTAGAAGTATATGTAAGATACTTTCCCTGTTGCTGAACTACTCTTAAGTTGAGGGTTTTAGCCTCCTTCCCCCCGCCACCGACTTAGGTACAAATATGGCAATCAGAAGATGAGAAATTTAGAAATTCCTTTCCCCAGCCCAATGAAAAGTCTACAGAACACTAACTGAAGAGACTTCTGAAGAATTACTTTTCTCTGATTAGTGGAAAAATAGCCTAGTCCCAAAGAAGCACTACATATAGTTAATTTTTGAATAAAAACAAATCCCTGGAAGCGTTTTGCTGTAATCCCTTGCCCGGCTTGTTCTTGTCTGTGCAATGCCCCTTCTTGTCAAGGATGGGGTGCTAGAAGCCGGTTAGCTATGGAGAACTTCCCTCTTCCAGAGTAGTCCCTACTTCTACCGAACTACGAATTTTTTTTTTCTGCCTTGCTTCTCATGAGTTTTCAAAGGGTCTATTTGAAGTTAACAGTTTTTCTGTCAGTAAGGCAAAAAGCAGGCATCAAATTAGGTCTACGAATGAGTGCAGAATTGTCTTTCGCTGAGCCTCAAAAGAAAAGGCATCTGTGCTGGCTCACACAAGCTTCTGCTGTGTGCCACAAGGTGCCTAACTCAGCCCCTGCCTTCTCAGGAAACAAATGTCCCTTTTCCATCTCATCCCAACATCAAATAAATTTATGATGGTTAAGTGGGATTAAAAATCCCATAAATATGCTGTTGGCAGTAGATACATGAAACACAAGGACAGAATTTTGAAGGTAAAAATGAGAAAATATACATCAGATGAATTGTTAGGCAAAAGAAACCTAGTGTATCCATATTAATGAGATATGAAATAGACTTCAATGCAAAGACCCCTATTAGGGATAAAGAGAATTCAACATGGAGCTGTAACAATTTTAGATAACACCTAATAGCATGTAGTGACATAGCCTTAAAATTTGTAAAGCAAAAATGAACAGAATTACAAATATTATGCAATATACCTACAGCCAGTCAGGGCTTCTTGACCTAGAATTTTTGGTTGTGGAAACTCTCCTCTTCATCTGTTCTGAAATATGTGCTCTTTATTCTAGGGTGAATTCAGCTTGATTTACCAAAGCAATCCCTGTGTTATTTTTTCTCAATTCAGGCTCCCTACTAAATATTGTTGTGTTTGATTTCACTTCCCGAAAAACTATGGAGTGATGTTTTTGAGAAAAAGAAGGAAAAAAGAGAATAGTTAACAGTAACAGAAAAGAATGTGTTCATTATTTTCCTTTAAATTGGAGGTATTGGCAAAATGTAGATGAAAAAGTTCACCTTAATTTCTTTAGTCCTTTAAAATATCAAGAAATTTATATGGCAGGGCTTTTGTACTCTTCTACCTCATGGTTTTACCCCTCAAGCCAGTAGCCAGAAAATTGAAAATGTCTAAAAGAATTTTGAGTAAGTTTCTCATTTCTCAACAGAAAAAAAGTACAGAAATGTGAGATAGATGATGATAGAGTAAAAAAGCATAGACATTTTCATTGACTATATAACTATATGCAAAGATTGTGTTTATTCATTAGTATACTACAGAATTTTGTGTTAGGTACGATTCTACCGAATACTTTAATCAATCACTGTATAAAGGTAGAAAAAACTGGATCAAAATTTCAAGTGATCCAAGCCTTGAAAAAACAGCCAATGCACTCGAATCACGAGATTCATTTCAAGATGGTCTTCATTTTAAATATATATTAGATAATGGGTTACTAGGCTCCTAATTCTAGGAGAAACAAAATCTTCCTGAAGGAACATCCTTCACTATTTTAATTTTCATTACAAATGCATTACGATGTATAAAATTAAAGAGATTGACAATACCAACTACTGGTGAGGATGTGGAGCAACTAGAAGTCTTATACATTTGCTGGTAGAAATTAAAAATTAGGTAATTATAGGTGAAAGGCCTATATGCCTCTGGCCAAAAAAAGCTGTTTGAGAGAAACCAGTCTCTGTGCAGGCATACTTATGAGAAATGGAGGCAGAATCCCATATAGCCAGTTTGGTTGCAGACCTAAAAGCCCCCTGACCTAAGGTCAGCCTTGTCGGTTGCAGGCATAAAAACCCCCTGACTTAAGGCCTACATGGGAGCAGAGGTTTACACACAAATTTCTATATGCTCTAGAAGTTTCTTAACTATGCCTTGTTTCAAGAATCGAAGAAACAGCCTCCAAACAGCAAGGTCAGCAAGGGCAGGTATTCAATCTACCTTGTTCCTCCATAGTCTCAGGCTTTATCAGATAAGAACAAAAGAAGTAATGGCTAACAACTTGTTCTCCATTAAGTTATGCTAAACTGGGTTAGGTTGAAAAGGTTATGCTTGGCTCGGCGCCTGTGGCTCAATCGGCTAAGGCGCCAGCCACATACACCTAAGGTGGCGGGTTCAAATCCCCAGCCTGGGCCCGCCAAACAACAATGATGGCTGCAACCAAAAAAAATGGCCGGGCATTGTGGCAGGTGCCTGTGGTCCCAGCTACTTGGGAGGCAGAGGCAGGAGACTCGCTTGAGCCCAGGAGTTGGAGGTTGCTATGAGCTGTGATGACATGGCACTCTACCCAGGGGGACAGCTTGAGGGTCCTGTCTCAAAAAAAAAAAAAAAAAAGGGTTATGCTTAAAGGTGTATGTTGGGTGGATTATCAGATTACTAGGAAGGAGCTACTTACAAGGTAGGTAGTCACAAGAGGTTCAAATGGATTAATGAAGTCATTGATGTCCAATGCCCATGTGCAGACTGAAGTCATTGATGTCTGATGCGCATGTGCAGTGGGATTGTAAGGAATATTAATGAGGTCATTGCTATATAGTGCTCATGCACAAGATTCCCTATAGAAACCAACTGCAAATAAAGAAGCTCGCCATTTTGCCTGAGTGAGCAGATGGTCATGGTCACCTTTATTTAAAACACAATTTCAATACGTATGCTTATTCTTCACGACATCACTTTTCCATGAGACCCTAACAGCAACACCCTTATGGCAACAGGTAATCACTCAAAGAGCAATTTGTTAGTTTCTTATTTACCTGAAAATACACTTATCATAGGATGAAGAAATCCCATTCCTAAGTATTTATCAAAGAGATATGAAAATAGTTATCTATATATTTATATAAGACTTACACATAAATGTTTATAGTAGTTTTATTCATAATAGCTCCAAGTAGAAACAACCTGAATGCACTACTGATTTATGCAATGATACGGATAAATCTCAAAAACATTATGTTGAATGTAAGAAAAAAGAGACAAAATGGTGTACGTTGGATTCCATTATGTGAAACTTTAGAAAAGACAAATCTAATCTATAGGAATAGAAAGTTTAGTGGGTTGCCCAAGACAGGGGTTGGGTGGACTGACTGCGAGGGTAATTATGGATCTTTCTGAGCTGATGGAATTGTCCCATTCTTGATTGGATTGGTGGCTAAATGACTGTGTCCATTTGTTGAACTCATTAAAGTGTACTCATAGAATATGTATATTTTATTATATGAATATTAGAGCTCAATAAAGTTGATTTAAAAATAGTACGATTATAGAAATCTCAGAACAGTGGGAGACAGACCAGTGGAGTATGTAGTAGTGAGACAGAAGCTCCATGAATACTCCTATAATGAAGGGTTCAAGTTGTAAGAAGTGAGATGTAGGAACAGAAGTTGTCATGGCTTGAGCTTCAAGGTAATGAACAATCTCTTAGTATACCTTGATTAATTCAATTAATTGGATGTCTGTACCCCAAACAAAATTCTCACTATGACTTGAGAGAATATCATGTATTCAGAATTATCTTCAAGTCCTAAAGAGCACTGACTGGGGTTAACAAGTAATGATAATCATGATTATGATGTTAATTATTATATTTGATGGTATGTGTACTTGGTGAATAATACATATATATATTCAGAAGGAATTTCCTATAACTTAGCACATTCTCTTATTGAAGGACAATAATGTTGGTACCAAATATAAACTGAATATGATTTTACAATACATGATAATATGCTTATATTTCACATGAATGTGAATTATGTTTTCAAGTAACATCTCATTCTACATCACAGAATGACACATACAAGGAAAACCTACAGTCCCAAAAAAATAAAAATTAAAAAACTGGGCATCATCATGGAATATGAAAGCCAGAAGATAATTTAGATAAAACCATGAACTGAACTCTAATCATTCAGCTTAAGTTTTTCCTGCTAAGAGACACATCTGGTGAATTCTAGGGGCAAGCCTAATATAAGAATAATTGTATTTTAGACTCTCTCCAGATCTCCAGATGAAGGCTCACTAGTTTGAGTGATGAAAAAATGCCTTCTATATTCCATTTTAAAGTTGAATCACACACACACACACATATATATATATATTCAAATTAATTAAGGAATTTAAATTTTAAATTTGAGTCATTTTAAATTTGAATCAGATATATATCTGTAGAAGGAATGTAGAAGGCACTTTTTCATCACTCAAACTGGTGTGCCTTCATCTGAAGAGAGTCTAAAATACAATCATTCTTATTTTAGGCTTACCTATAAATTTGAATCAGATATATATGTATATATATACACGCACATACATTTCTGATTCAAATTTTAAAATATGTACATCTATAAGAGGAAAATTTTTAAATGATTTTTTCACACTATTCTCATATATTTTCAGTGCCTGAGTGGCCTGGGACCAGCACCAGCAAGATGCCAACCTCTAGTTAGTGAATATAGTGCTATTGTTTGGGTTCATTGTAGACCTTGCCAACTCTCAAGTTTCTCTAAATGTCTAACCTTGGTATGGTAAAATCTAACTCAAGAAAGAAAAAAACCCAACTTGTTTTGGTAGTTCTATCACATAGATTTCAGAATAAAGCCATCATTGGTGATGAATGTCCCTAATTATGCTTGAGAACCTGACATACAGTTTGGACTGTGACTTCATGTTGTGCTGCCCTGCTGAATGAAACTCTAAAAATTGTCCAATTGCTAAACCAAACATACCCCATGTTTGCCAAGAAAAATAATCTATTTTCTTATTTCCTGGGCTCCATCAGGATACCAAACATAAAATAAGCCAAAATTCCTCCACAGTGGGCTTGCAATCTTAAAGAGACCATTATTTTCTATGCAGAAGGTCAAATATTTTTTTTTCAGGACCAATTTTCTTGCTGACCACATCGAGCATTGAGAAATCAGTGAGATCCTTTTTGGGAAAGGTTGACTGGATGGGGGAAATTTGGTTTGAGAAAACAGGAAGTGGGTTTCTACTGCTGGATATAGCCAAGAGAGAATGGGACTTCTGGACCACATTGTTGAGGGTGTGTGAATAATGCCTAGAGACAGTGACCACCCCTTCTCATGCTCACCTAAACCCAAGCGAGGCTTATCCATCACTCCTCATTTAAGGGCCACACTAGGCTAATACCGATGAACTTTTCTGCATGTTCTCCCTTTTCAGGGAAGGGATCAAATTGGGAAAGACCAATTTAACACTTTTAAGAAGTCTTTAGTGCAAACATATTTCATCCATTAGGGTAATGTTTTCCTCAGGCTTGTCCAGGAATAAATCCCAACCTTCTCCTCTTAAGATCCCAGAGACACAGCTGATTTGTTTTCAGATGGGGCAATGAAATGTTTAAATGGGAAACACATGTCCGTTTGGTCTGGCGAGGACGTGCTAGGAAGCTTCTTGTTTATGAGGCCCCTACTCGGCAATAATCTGACAGCCACAGAAAGACTAAACAAGCAACTAGTAATTAACTACTAAATAATAGTACTTCCTGGGAAGATAGCAAGTTTTAATTCCATTTAGAATACTTTTTACCTAATATAAGGTTTTAAAAATTCTTAATTTTTTTAAAAGGAGGAAATGCTGTTAGCAAAACCTTACTTAGTTGTTGCCCTTGTCTTTCTTGGAACATAAATAATTTGACCTAAGTGCTCCACCCAAGGACTCAGGATCCTGGATTGCTTCCTGTCCTAGGTGATGTTTCCATGTGGTTATTTCTTCCCAGCATTTGTTTGTTTGTTTACATTGATATACTTTTCTAAATTTTGTGTCCCCCCAAAAATCAGCTGAAAATTGAGAAAACACATGAAGTGTTGTTATCTTCTGAGAGAATTAAATTTAATGAACTATGCAGAGATTTAGCGAGTCAAAGGAGTGTTAGGAAATGGTGACATTTGAAGCGGCAGTTTACAGTTGGCATTTTGGCAGCAGGGCAGGAGCACATAGAGAAAAGTGACAGCAGTCTAATCGGTCTTGATTGTAGCCACTCCAGTGGTGTAAGTGTGGGCTCATGGTCCTATGTACTAATGGTGAGATATTCTTGTAAATAAAATGAATATTTGTAAGTTTAATCACATGGAATATTTTAGATGAATTCAATGAGTTCTAGTATTTCTAGAAATAATGTTTTGGAAGCAAAATATGTCCCTAAGTCAGTAATATTGAGTGTGATTTTTGTATCCTACTATGAGTTTTGTTATATGATCTGAATGTTAGATTATTTAAATATAATAATTATTTAATAATTTATAATATTTAATAATAATTAAAATAAATGTTTTTTAGATATTTATAATAATGAGTAAGGAGTGTAAAGAATGTTGGAAGTACTTAAAGAATAGCTTACGACTTTTGGAATTTCTAAGAATTCCCAGAAATTCTGATTCCCTAAACCACTAAGATCAACATCTTTCAAAATTTAGAACCTAGTTCTAGCTGGAATTAGGAAGAAACATCATTCTAGAATGAAATACTGAGGCCCAGGTTTTAAGTAAGCAAGCTAAGAATGGTAAAAACATTCTGAGCTTAGGAATTGAAAGAGGTAGGAATAAGCCTCCTTCAGAGACTCAACCTCTAAGTGGCCTTGGGTGTGCCACTGGCCTCCTGAGACTCATCTACAGCATGGAAATATAATACTAATACTGGATCGTTGATAAGGTCACATCGGGTTAGGAATTCTACTTTGTGCCCTTTTACATAGTCTGGAGTAAAAATTCAGGTCATTATCTCAAGAAAATCTTTGCTAACTTTTGTGTGCCATGTATAAATTTGGGAGGGGCAATAAGTGAGATTATTCATAAATAATAAATATTATTTATTAAACAAATATTTTTTAGACCTCCACATTAATGAATAAAGAGTTTGAAGAATTTTGCAACTATTTCAAAGATGACAGGAAAATTGCTAGAAATGGCTTTGTGGCTACTTCCAAGTATTCTGCTCAAAGTAAAGAGTCTTCTCTGTCTATAAAATAGGATCAGGAAAGGGTGTGGCAAATGTCTGATGGCCTGTGAGATCTTGGGAAGTATTGCTGACTGCCTCCAACTATCTCTAGATTCAGTGTCTTTCCTTTGACGACTACTGGAAAGTCTTTTACCAGCTTAATGGAAAAACACAAAAAAAGGTCAGCTGGAACAGAAAATCAAAGGTTGAGTGTGGCCCAAGACTGCTACCAAATACTTACGGTGATTAGGACACCTTAACCATCCAGTTTGTCCACTGTTTCCAAATTTCAGTCATGGAACTAACGTTTTGTATTTTCCACAACATCTGCCTACCACCTGTACTCTTATTAATATTTTTCTTTAATTTGGCCTGTTTTTTAACTTAGCCTTGTCCCAAATAATAATAAACATGAAGTTATTGATTGATGTGCAAATTATATTTCTCTAAGGCACATTTACATAACTATTACATATATCGTAACACGTTTGTACATAACCGTTACACCAAACAAATGTCCATCTGTGTACCATCGAAAATCATTTCATCAACTTCTGGACCACACTTTGGGAAGACTTATAAAGAGCATTTTCACTGAGTTTACTAACAAAGCCTGAAGGGAAGTCGTCTTGTTTTTAGTGAGTAAAGGGAAGCAGACGTAGACAGTCCCACAGGGGCCCTGCACTCAGAAGGGCCCCATGCTTGGTTTGATGTTCTGCTGTCAATTCTTGAAATTCTTAATTATTTTTTAATAAATGACCCACATTTTCCTTTCTCAGTAGGTCTTTCAGATTATCTAGCCAGTCCTAAAGGGGTAAAGAAATATAAAGGGGTTGCATAAGAACATGGCTAGGTTCTGATGCTAACATTTGTTTTTCATCACTGGCTTCTTTACAGTGAATTATTAGGTAGTCATTAGAAAAACTACCATTCTGAAACTATGTGAGATATCCATGGATGATAAAAAGGAAATACCAGGGCAGCACCTGTGGCTCAAAGGAGTAGGGCTCCAGCCCTGGCCAAAAGCTGCAAAAACAAACAAACAAACAAAAACCCAGATATTTATTATTTGACATTGGAGTTTATAGTCAGGTTGAGAAGGTAAGATTGGTGTTCGTTAAGAAATTAGGCATTCTATAAATAAAAGCTGACTTGTTATGTTGTAGGTAATAATTATAATAGTAGTTTAGGAAAGAAAGAAAGACATCTCCAAGGGCAGGAACAGTTGGAGAAGATGTGAGAGGGAAGGATTTAACAGCTCATGCACTTATTTTTAGAATGTCTCTGCTAAGCCTTCCATGTAAAATCCTTCGGAGACTAATCCCAACCTCTCTGGCATCATCTTTAACCAGAATCCCTAATATAGAACTGTCCCTAGTGCTTACAAAACTCAGATCATGAGTATCAATGGAGGCTCAAATACCACATATTTGTATATTTAAAAGTTATATAGGGAGGTAACAAACTATTAAATAAGATGCCTCATAAGTATTCTGTCTTGATCATCCTACCTTTGTAGTGATCAGGAAGGCTAGATTTGAATTTAGAATTCTTGTACTCCTGGGAGTTCCACTCTTGAGCATGGTGGGGTGGGGACAGCTGTTTTTTTAGCTCCAGCTTGGCAGCCTGCACACCTTCTTTTCTTATATCCAATTCCAACCTGCAGTATGAGGCACTTCATATTCACCATGTGGACTCCAGCTTACACATTCAAGCTTGTCCACACACTGCAAAATAGCTGCCTATCTTAGTGAAGGAATGCTCACATCAGTAACATGATCCACCTTTAGGAGGATAGGACTTGAGGAAACTTATACAGGCCCTTAAGTGGGCTTGGGGGCCATGTGGGCAGGGAATTCTGGCTCCCAGGAGACCAGATTGTAGTGTGCAAAGGGTGAGGGGGTTGGCTCTAGATTAGCCAGTCCTCTTGGGTACTTTCTTGAGAGTCATGCAGTGGAAAGTCTCCTTAAGGAAAGTCATTTAACCTCTCAGATCTTCTGTTGCTTGATTTCTAATTATCAATATCTGCCTTACAGAGTTGTTATGAAGATGAATAGTAGACTGTATAAGAAAATACCCTCTAACACAGACCTAGGACAGATGCTGCCAATATACTCTGTGTTCTTGTCCCCCAATTCCTTCTTTTCTCTACGAAGTGTTTATGAGTGTTTCTTTGTGCATATGTCACTCCCTGTGACTTCTTTTTCACTTAGAACATCCATGTCTACTCAAATGTTCAAATGTCACCTTATCTTTGAAGCTTTGCAAACTCTCTTAAGCAGAGAAAGTTTATTTCTGCTTTATATTCGCTTGGCATTTCATTTACGCCTCCACAATAGCCTTGATTTTTAATCACCATCTACCTCCACTAGATCATTTGGTCTGTAGTACCAAAAGAGTGCAACATACAGTACTCCCTTTTAAAAACATATTTTCTAAGGCACTCATGAATGAAATACATCTTGTGGCCCCAAATGTACCATGCTATGTAAAAGTTTATTTATGTGGGAACTTCACTGGTCTTTAAGAGTATATGTAGTAATCTCCATGGCACCATCTTTGTGAAAACTGGAAACACTCAGTCATCCAGATGTTTGTGTCATGTGGATAAACCCCCGGATGATTGACTGAATTTTTCAGTTTTCATTGGAATGATTGGCACTGTGTGTATATAGTCTTGTGTTATCGGCCCTTGCACCCCACCCAGTGGGTTCAAAAAGTTACCATTACAGACCCAAATGCTGAGCAAGCTGTTAATGGGATGCAGTGTTCTTCATCATATGCTACTCATGTGAAAGCTGACAAGTTTGGTGCCAAAGGTGATTTCAGTTCATCAGTCCTCATTGTCATTATCAACTAGCATTTATTAGGCATTCACATGTGCAAAGCACATTTTCAAATGAAAGACATCATGACAAACATTCGATGATGAGAGGTTTTTTTTCTTAGCTGTGGAATCAACTTTCTGGCTGCCTTTCCAAGCTATTCTATAAGCATTCTGCCTAAAGATAGTTCAAAGCATGTTCTACATTTTGGTTATTAAATACCACTCACTTTATAAAACTTGTTTCCCCAATTTCTCATCCTGTGTTAAGCCCTGATCCTTCCCTTTATCCCAGAAGGCATTTAATTGGGTGTGCATTTTGTTATAATATTCTGCCACTTAGCTTGGGTGGTAGTGGTATGGGGAAAACACAGTGAGTATACTGTGAATCAGAAGCCCACATTTCTTCCTCTGTCATTTGAGGAAAGCCATTTAACCTTTCAGATGCTCTATTTTTTGATTTGTAACTATTCATACCTGCCTTATAGAGTTGCTATGAAGATAAATGATAGGATGTGTAAGAAAATACTCTCAAAACTCCTAAGTAATGCAAAAATATTAAGTATTATTATTATCTGCTTTGTTGTATCTTTACACAGGTATTTCCTCTCTTCTAATACAATCTTAGAGTCTGATGAATTGTCATTTAGGGTTCCAGATGTTAACAGCAAAACAGTATTAGCTCATTAAATGTGAAATGTATGATTCTGAATTAAAAGTTTATTATATCTCAGATGAGAAGCAGTAACATTAATGAAAGCATGCACCTAAGTATTGACACAGTTTTGCCATCTTAATGGTAGCTTGTGTATGCCAGTAGCGAAGAAGAACCCTGGAGAAAGACAAAGGCAATGAAGTGAAAAAAGCTTTTTCCACGGCTTGCTAAGATTTCAACATTTTGCCTTGCAAGAAGTGGTCTAGCCTAGAAGAAGCAGTAGGTGGTGCATGGTCTGGTGTATATAGTGGATGACAGAGAGTTTCCAAGTCCAGCTCCTATAGTTTGAGCAGTGTTATCTGTGAGACATGTGGTTGAGAATTATCTCATAAGAGGATTGGTCTGTCTCTGTTGACAAATCTTGGCTCCTTAATCACACAAAGCCTCATCATTTCATCCATTTGGTTGCAGTAGACATTTGCTATAATAGATTGACTAAGTTTCATGAAGCTTTTTTTTTTTTATGAATATTCAGTTTTGGCACTTCATCTTTATCCAACTACTATGCCAAATGCTTGCAATTGTCAAAAAAGTCCATTTTTCATCACACATAAAGGCAAGCTTCAAGAGGATTCCTCTTCTGATGCTTGTTTAATTCATGTGGAAATCATCTATCCAGCTTCTTTACCTTAATGATTTATTTCAAATGGTCCAACATTGTTGGAATAGTAATGTCAAACCTTCCTGCTAATTCATGCATAGGTTGAGAAGAATTCACTTTCATTATAGTATTCAGCTCATCAATCTCTACCTTGGTCTCAGGTTTCCACATGGCTCATTTTCAAGATTGAAATCACCATAATGGAACTTCTCAAATAATCAACAGTATTGTGTGTTCATCAGCCACATCCTTTCCAAACACTTTGTTGATATTTCCAGCTGTCTATGTTGCACTGGTTCCACAACAGAACTCATATTTAAAAATAACACAAATTTTTGACTTATTCATTGTTTTATAAATATTTCTTTAAAAAGAAAATTTGAGGGCAGTGATGGAGTAAGATGGTGGACCAGAAGGATTGTTCAGCTGAGCTCTCCTAGAACATACAGGGAAAAAGAGAGAACCCAGCCATACCTGGTACAGGGACATTACCCAGAGTCATGGCTCAGGGAGCACAGTGAGGAAGTGGTGAGCTGGATATAGCATATGATTTGGAGTGGTGAAAATTTGATGAATTAGGTAAGTGATTGTAACCAGCTAGGATTGGATGCCCCTCCCACAGAGGTCTAGGACCAGAGAAAGCCTTTCCAGAGTTTTCAGTTGTTGGGGGAAGCTGCACATTGAGTGGAAAGCTTGGAAGAGTGGGCAGACTTGAACAGTATACAGCAACCAAATTTGAATGCTGGTTGGAGTGGATTTGCCATAGGTTTGGTGACGGCAAGGTAGCTATACTTTTGGCAGGAAGGTTGTGAGAAGGTCTTAGCAGGAGTGTAAAGCACAGCCATCTTAATTCTGCCTGCTGGGACCAGAACTCCACTCTTGGGACAGGCTGAGGGACTCTCATCCCTATGGCAACTGGAGTCAGAGAGCACTGTAAGACCTCTCCCTGAAGGATTCTTATGAGCTTTAAGATCCCAACCCAGCAGGGTCTGAATGTTGAAGAAACAACCGGTGATCACTGAAGGCAACCAAGTTTGGAATAAGGACCATAGAGGTTGCTGGATGTTTTCTCTCTCTCATAAAAAACCCACAGCACTACCTTGTGTCCCAGAGACATATTGTAACATACTGTCATCAAGAGCAAGGACTTCTGTTTAAAGCAAAGGAGGCAGTGAGAAATAAAAAGGAGAACAAGGAGATGAATAGGAAGAGAGAACACATGAGGCAGTGAGAAATAAAAAGGAGAACAAGGAGATGAATAGGAAGAGAGAACACATGAGGAGGAATCAATAGAAAAATTCAGGCAACATGAAAAACCAAAACAGAGGAACTCCCCCAAGGGACCATGAGGCAACTTCTGCAGAAGACTCCACCTATAAAGAATTAATGGACTTAGGTGGTGCCTGTGGCTCAGAGGAGTAGGGTGCCAGCCCCATATACTGAAGGTGGCAGGTTCAAACCTGGTCCCAGACAAAAACTGCAACAACAACAACAAAAAAGAATTAATGGACTTGACAGAAAGGGAATTTAAAATATGGATGATAAAGACAATAAAATTTATGCATAAGAAAATGGAAAGAAAAACCCAAAAGTCAGACGAGAGATATGTAGAATATAGAAAGGACATGGAGAAGCTTAAGGAAATGAAGGAGACAATCAGGGAATATAAAGATGCAATAGAAAGTCTTATAAACAGATTAGGTCATGGAGAAGAAAGAACCTCAGAGCTAGAAGATAACATGTTTGAGTTAACTCAGGTAGTTACAGAAGCAGAAAAGAAGAGAGAGAAAATAGAACAGGCACTTAGAGAACTATGAGACTCCATGAAGCATTCAAACATATGAATAATAGGGATTCCTGAAGGGGAAGAATATTGTCCCAAAGGAACGGAAGCCCTACTAAAGACTATCATAAATGAAAACGTCCCAAGTTTTACTAAAGATCCTGAGACATTCCTTTCAGATGGATATCAAACCCCGGGTCATCTCAACTCAAACAGAGCCTCTCCAAGACATATTGTAACGAAATTGTCCAAAGTCATGATAAAAGAAAAAATTCTGCAAGCAGCCACAAGTAAGCAGCAACTGATCTACTGAGGCAGAGCAATTAGGATGACAGCAGACTTTTCAACTGAAAACTTCCAAGTCAGAAGAGCATGGTCATTCACCTTCAACATTCTTAAACAAAACAATTTCCAACCCAGAATTCTGTATCCTGTGAAACTAAGCTTCAAAATTGATGGAGAAATCAAATCTTTTGCGGAAATATAAGCACTGAGGCAATTTGCCACAATAAAATTTGCTCTACAGGAAATATTGGACCTATTCTCAACACTGACCACCACAATGGACCACCAACAAAGTAAACACCAGAAACTAAAGATCAAAATTTAGCTTAAACACTGGCATAAAAGATAAAACTACACAACAGACTTTAACAAAATAAGATAAATAGAACTCCACCACATTTATCAATTCTCTCAGTAAATGTTAATGGACTCAATTTACCACTGAAGAGGCACAGGTTAGCTGATTGAATAAAAAAGCATGAACCATCCATATGCTTTCTCCAGGAGACACACCTTGTCTTGAAGAACAATTCAAGACTCAGGGTTAAATGATGGAAAAAAGTATTTGTAGCAAATGGAAATCACAAGAAAGGAGGGGTTGCAATCTTATTTCCACATACAAGGTGGATTTAAAGCAACTAAAGTTAAGAAAGACAAAGATGGACACTTTATACTGGTCAAAGGAACAATACAACAAGACATTTTAATTTAATTTAATTCTTTGAGGTAGAGTGTCAAGCTGTTGCCCTCGGTAGAATACCATGGTGTCACAGCTCACAGCAACCTCAAACTCTTGGGTTTAAGTGATACTCTGAGCTCAGCCTCCCAAGTAGCGAGGACTACAAGCACCTGCCATAATGCCCAGCTATTTTTTGGTTATGGCTGTCATTGTTATTTGGTGGGCCCAGACTGAATTTGAACCTGCCAGCTCCAGTGTATGTGGATGGCACCCTAGCCACTTGAGCTACAGGTGCTGAACCTGGGCATTTTAATTTTAAATATTTATGTGCCCAACTTAAATGCTCCCAGATTTACAAAACAGACCTTGAGGGGTCTGAGCGATAAAACAATATCCCATAACACTATAATAGCCAGGGACTTTAACACCCCTCTGATAGAGCTGGAAAGATCCTCTAAACAGAAACTAAACAAGGTACAAAAGACTTAAATATGACCCTAGAAGAAATGAGATTCATATACAGAAAACACAATCCCAGAGCTAAAAAAAAAAAAAAAAAAGGACATTTTTCTCATCAGCTCACGGTACATATTGCAAAATTGACCACATCCTAGGATACAAATCAAATCTCAGCAAAATTAAAAGAATAGAAATTATACCTTGAATCTTCCTAGACCACAAGGCAATAAAGGTGGAACTCAACTCTAACAAAAATATTCATCCCCACACAAAGACTTGGAAATTAAACAACATTATGCTGAATGACAGTTGAGTTCAGAAAAAGATAAAAGAGGAAATTGTTAAATTCCTCAAACATAACAACAATGAAGATACAAATTACCAAAACCTGTGGGATACAACAAAGCAGTCTTTTTTTTTTTTTTTTAAGAAACAAAGTGTCACTTTATCACCCTCAGTAGAGTACTATGACATCACAGCAACCTCCAATTCTTGGGCTTAGGCAATTCTCTTGCCTCAGCCTCCTAAGTATCTGGGACTACAGGCACCTGCCACAAAGCCTGGCTATTTTTTTTGTGGCAGTTTGGCTGAGGCTGGGTTTGAGTCTGCCACCCTTGGTATATGGGGCCAGTGCTCTACCCAATAAGCCACAGAAGACACCCCAAAAGCAGCCTTAAGAGGAAAATGTATTGCAATAGATGCCAACATGCAAAAAGCAGAAAGAGCACACATCAATAAATTCATGAAGCATCTTATGAAAGTGGAAAAAGAAGGACAATCTAATCACAAACCCAGGAGAATAAAAAAAAAATAACCAAATTAAATCATAGACTAATGAAATTGAGAGCAAACGAATCAGTCAGAAAATTAACAAAACAAAAGTTGGTTTTTCAAAAAACTAAATAAAATTGATAAACCTTTGGGCAGATTAACTAGAAACAGAA
>CAUYQV010118171.1:0-19610 GCA_963574575.1 Galagoides demidoff
GTTGTGGCGGGCGCCTGTGGTCCCAGCTACTTGGGAGGCAGAGGCAGGAGACTCGCTTGAGCCCAGGAGTTGGAGGTTGCTATGAGCTGTGATGCCATGGCACTCTACCCAGGGGGAAAGCTTGAGGCTCCGTCTCAAAAAAAAAGAACTAGCCCTGGTAAGATGCTGGTGAAGTGAGAGAGATGGGACAAACGGCTCCAATACCGGCGTATTCCAAAAGCAGTCAGGGGACAGCAAAAAGAATGTAAAGCTTATAGCTCTGAGATTCTGAGCTTCAGTCTCTTCCTCTATCAAAGAGGTATAAAAAATAGCTGCTTGCTTAAACCCAGGTCTTCCCACGAGACTGTGACCTCCCTGCAGATGGGAACTACGGCTTTTACATCTGCAACCCTGGCATGCGACAGTATGCTGGTCCCTAGATGCTTGAGAAGAGCTTAAAGACTCCACGCTGTCCAAAAAGGAAAAAAAATGTGCAACCAGAAAATATGTCCCATGAACACATTTGTCCCATTTCACTGAATGAACTCCATTGTCTGTACTTAAGCCGCCATCCCAGTGCTTAAAATCATCTGGTACTGCTGTTATGATGCCATTTTTCGTTGGTTCCTTACATTTCTGATAGACCTGCTTCCCAGGGCCTCATAGACTCAGAGTGTTTTTATCTACACAAACACACACTTTAACACCTAACTCCCTCCATGGGTACACTACACGCCATCAAGATTCTAACTCACAGTTTCACACTTCTTTACATTTTACCCAAGGCTGTAATGCCACAGCTGTACCTGTATTCAGCTGATGCTTGTCACTCACTGAAGGGCTATGAGTAAATCTTACTGCGTATATTCTTAAACATTAAACCTACTCTCTTGACTGTATCCAGAACCAATTCTTTAAAGAAACCTTGAGAAGAGGTATTTGGGAAAGCCAAGACTTCTCTTATCTCACACACATACACCCTGGAATTGTTCTCCCTCAATTACATGCTTCCTTCTCCAGGTCTGCCGCGACCTCTCCAATCTCCCCCCACTTCACAGTCTGTGTCCACTCATACCTAACAACTGCCCCGGGAGGGGGGGCAGATTTTCATCAAGCCAGTCTTCCCAGGGAACAAAATGGCTCCACTTGAGGCCCAGGGCCTTCCTGAAACCCTCTGCCACACTAGCTCCCTGCTTCCCGGCGGGGCCCCAGCCACTGACCAGACGGGAGGCTGATGCGGTTGCCATCCTTGAGCTTCAGCCGGTTCTTCCTGAACTTGCCCTTGCGTTTCTTCACCCGGGGCTTCTCCTGGCACAGCTGGTGAATGATGATGTTGAGCTCCCGTTCCAGGATGTCGATCTCGCGCTCGGCCAGCTCCTGTTCCCGACGCCGCAGAAGCTCCTCCTGGTTCTTTTGCTGTAGCGCAGCCCGAGTCAGCTCCTCCTCCCAGGTGCGCAGCTCCTGAAGGACAGGCAGAACCATCAGAGAGAAGAGTGGGGCACTCAGCGCACAGGGGCCTGGGGAGGCCTGGGAACTCCCAGAGGGTTCACAGCAGCCTGGAGAATGCTCCTGTGACCCCCCATGAAGAGGGGGCTTGCTAGTTAGCTGGGAGATGAACAGTGGGGACACGGCCTTGAAAGGGGACCTTGAACAGTGGGGACACGGCCAGAGAAGCGAAAGCCATGGGCCAAGCCCTAGAGGTAAGGGCTGGGAGTTTCTACTTGCTCCTTCATTCTTTTTTTTGAGACAAAGTCTCACTTTGTCGCCCTTGGCAGAGTGCCGTGGCATCACAGCTCACAGCAACCTCAAACTCTTGGGCCCAAGCAATTCTCCTGTCTCAGCCTCCCAAATAGCTGGAGACTTCAGGCACCTGCCACAATGCCCAGCTATTTTTTGGTTGCAGTTGTCATTGTTCTTTAGCAGGCCCAGGCCAGGCTCGAACCCACAAGCCTGGGTGCATGTGGCTAATGTCCTACCCACTGAGCTATAGGCGTCCTCACTCCTTCATTCTTGATTAAAACTGTATGTTGTTGGAAAAAAAAAATAGGAGTTTGTATAGAAAATATAATAATGTATTTGAATTTTATAGCCTTGATTCCATTTTAATTTTTTCTATTATGTAATATACACAAAAGGTTTTTTTAAAACTAAAACTAACTTCAAGCTATATCTAGTTTAAAATGTACCCACTGCAAATAAATCATCCTCCAAGCATCACTTAACTTTCAAATAAAAGTAAATACACATCCAAGGTGGCTGTTGAAAAGGAACCTGAGGCTGGGCGCCGTGGCTCACACCTGTAATCCTAGCACTCTGGGAGGCCAAAGGGAGTGGGTTGCCTGAGTTCACAGGTTCAAGACCAGCCTGAGTCAGAGCAAGACCGTGTCTCTCAAAATAGTCGGGAATTGTGGTGGGCCCCTAGTCCCAGCTACTTGGAGGCTGAGGCAAGAGAATCGCTTGAGCCCAAGAGTTAGAGGTTGCTATGAGCTGTGATGCCACAGCACTCTACCGAGGATGACAAAAGGAGACTCTCAAAAAAAGAAAAAAAAGAAAGAAAAGGAACCTGAGAGGTGTCACTTAAACCTTCAAGTCCACTTGATGAGTGAAACCACAGAATTATGTGGTCTTAACTATGACCTTATAAGGGACAAAATTTCCTCTGGAAGGATCGCAAGAGCACAGCACGAGGAAGAAAAAACCACTTCCTGAGGTCCTTGCCATGCACTCACTAGAGAAGCAAGCTCACCTGCTGCTCCATCACACACCCCTGAACCTCGCTAACTGTTGGGTGGGCTCAGAAGGTGTCATGCCTGGGCAGACCCAGCTCTGCAGCACCTCAAGGTCAGCCAGTCTCACCGCAGGAGGGAGAGGAGGAGCCAGAGAGCTGGAGGGCAGAAGTGGGACAAAGTTCCACTTGGAATCTTATACTGAGACCCAAGAATAGATCTTTCTGTCCTCCTCTGAGAAGAGTGTGGGGCAGAACCACTTCTTGCCTCCCCCTCTTTTCCTGCATGGGTTTATAAGTGAGCCCAGCATTAAGTTCCTGGGAAGAGGGTAGGGAATAAAGAATCAGGAAATAGGAATGAAAACAACATGTGTGTACAGGCAGGCCCCGGGTTACAAATGAGACAGGCTCTGTAGGTTTGTTCTTAAGTTGAATCTGAGTGTCAGAATAGGTACATCACCTATCACCTGTAAGAGCCTCTGCTTGTAGGTGTGAGTCATATGTCAGTCAGATGTTTGTAACTCAGGGACTTCATGTGAAAGCCTCTGTCCCTAAGTGTGACTTGTATATAAGTCAGATGTTTGTAACTCAGGGACTGCCTGCATAAAATTCTAAAATCTCAAATCTAAACTGTTGACACTGGTTACACTGGGCCTGGGATCGAAGTGGAAAGGCTAAAACTTAGCAAGTCTGAATGTCAGTAATCTGAGACAACCATGTCTAGAAAGCAGGCCATGCCTTGATAAAGCAGCCACAGCAACACTTAATGGTCAAAACTTCATTTCTCAATGAAATTCTCCACTTTAAGAAGCTATTCTGAACTAAAACAGTGTAGAAAGGGAAGCCAGAACTAGGGAAAAAGTATGTGAACACTTACTGGGGAAGCGAGCAGCAGAGAGCAGGAACAAGGACGGAGACAAGACACAAATAAAGTACTCTGATGGTATAAACCTCCCACCCAACTTGTCTTCCATCTCCCAAGGGAATGTCAAAATAACCATGAGAGAGACAGAAAGGAGAGAAAAGACAAGAGAAGGAGTGTCTGGTCCCTGGTAGGCGCTCACAGGGGAACAACTACGGAATCAACAGAAGAATGAGTGAGAAATACTCAGGAATGACAGGACAATTTCATAGATGCAATCCCTCTTTACGGGAACACAGATGCATCGTAAGTTCCTGAGAGCCAAACTTGAACTTCTGAACTTCTCCTTCTCTGATAAAATAAGCCTCAAACTGACTGTGGTGTGGCCTCCACATTTTTGGTTCCTCTGCCTCACTACTAGGAGAACAAAAACACATGAGAGATACAGAAAAATTATTCCTGCTCAGTTGATTTTGCTATCAAATGGAAAAGTTTCAAAGTTTGAGCTAATTTCAACCTTCCTAAATGCTCATCTCCTGCATAGTCTTTTCTTTTTTTTTTTGAGACAGGAACCTCAAGCTGTCCCCCTGGATAGAGTGTTGTGGCATCACAGCTCACAGCAACCTCCAAGTCCTGGGCTCAAGCGAGTCTCCTGCCTCAGCCTCCCAAGTAGCTGGGACCACAGGCACCCGCCACAATGCCTGGCTATTTTTTGGTTGTAGCCATCACTGTTGTTTGGCAGGCCCGGGCTGGATTCGAACCCGCCAACTTGGGTGTACATGGCGGGCGCCTTAGCCACTTGAGCCACAGGCGCCGAGCCTATTCTGTCTTTTCTAAGACACGATTTGGGTCTCAACCCCTTTCCTTCAAAGAAATTCAAATTCCAGGCTAGAGACCAATCCATCCTCACAATACCTAGCAGCAGTAGGTTAAGCCAATCTGGAGAATAAGCTGAACCACATGGTGAATCGGGATATTTGTGGACTATATGTATCAATCCTACACACTGGAATCCTTACTCATGTTGGACAGCATGCAAAATCACATCTTCTACATACAGAGAGATTTAACAAGAGTCACTCCAGAGGGAAAGCTCCTTATACATCTTACTTTCATTGACCCAACCGTACCCTTACAACAGAGAGGCATCATAGCACAGTGGTCTGTAACAAGGTTGCCAGAGATGCAGGTCCCAACTTTACCATCGTGAACACTGCGGCCTTGGATAAGTTCATATGGGCATCCCATATAATAGGGAATTAATAGCACTTACATCGTAGACATAGACAATATAAATTACAAGAAAGAAAAAAGAAACAAGAAAGCATGACACACAGCACATGCTCTACAAGAGTCAGCTGTCATGAAAACCGGTTTGACTTTTCCTGGTAACTCACTGACAAAATCCAACTTTCATTTTTCTTACTGGGTGCTACCTTTAAAATTTCATCCATCAAAAGAAAGGTAACAAAGAGTGGGTGATTCAGTGATCAAAAAAAAAAGGCCAGCAACTCTGGAGGTTCTTCTAGTGGGAATAGCACTGGTGACTCTTAGGCACAGACTCTTATAATCCCTGTGCAACAGTCAGTGCTGGTCCACCCACCAGATTCATCAGAAGCTCACTCAATTCTGCAGAATGCTCACTCATGTGCCAATGGTACTATGTTTAGGATTGTTGTGTTCACTAAAAAGAGTTTTATCTCTTCAAATCAGCTCCAAAATATTTTTAAGTAATTTGTAGAGGGAAAAAACAATGATGTCATGAAGAATGTAAGCTCAGCGCCTGTGGCTCAAGCGGCTAAGGTGCCAGTCACATACACCTAAGGCGGTGGGTTCGAATCCAGCCTGGGCCCGCCAAACAACAATGATGGCTGCAACCAAAAAATAGCCAAGCATTGTGGTGGGCACTTGTGGTCTCAAGCTACTTGGGAGGCGTAGGCAGGAGATTCGCTTGAGCCCAGGAGGTTGCTGTGAGCTGTGATGCTATAGCACTCTACCCAGGGGGACAGCTTGAGGCTCTGTCTCAAAAAAAAAAAAAAAAAAAAAGAATGTAGGTTTTGTAATCAGAAGGTCCAGGTTTGCGGCTCTGCTTCCCCACTTACCAGCACTGTGACTTCAAGCTAATTGCTAACCCTTGGCTCTGAAATAGAAATGGTGACAACTGTCCTAACAATGGTGGCAGGAGCTATGAGACCTCTGGATAAAATAAATGAAAAGGTCTCACCCAAACCTTTAAAGTAAAAAAACTGGGAAACTGGCCAGGCACAGCAGCTCATGCCTGTCATCCCAGCACTCAGGAGGCCTAGGCAGTGGATCCCTTGAGCTCAGGAGTTGGACAGCAGCCTGAGCAAGAGCAGAAATAGAAAAAAATCAGGCGAGTGCTCGGGAGGCAGAGGCAGGGGGATCACTTCACCCCAGGATTTGGAGGTTGCTGTGACCTAGGCACACTTTAGCCTGGGGCAACAGAGTAAGATTCTTTCTCAGAACAAAAATGAAAAAACTGGGAAACCTAAAGCCACAGACAATTTTGGCTACTATTATCAGCTGCTGTTATCTTTAAAAATGCCCATAGTGCAGAGTGAGAAAAGAAAAAAGAAATTAACCAGTCTATATGAACATCCCTTTTGCCCCTAACTATACCCTCAGAGTTAGTCCTGCCACTACAGTATAAACAACACGACTGCTTGTAACTGGCTTCATCTGTGTGCAAACTGACTGCCAGTGACGCGCCAAGAAGGCAGAGGAGGGCCATGGAAACAGAAAGGCAGATCTCCAGTAGGCTAGGAGTCTCCCTGGTTCATACGGTCACGGAATGCTTTTCCTGAAAACATGAAAAATGCCACACAACTTCAGATCCTAGTCCTAGCCCACATTCTCTTCTGATTCTGATGTCAAAACACGCTGGCAGGATGTTCTGGTAACTATTCTCAATGTCGAAGTTTCCTACCTCAAGTTAATCTTCCTCTAGAAGTCCACTGAATAACCAAGAAACGTTCCCAGAACCCGCTCACATTTTCAGCAGCAGGGTGAGACACCCAGCTGCTACCTGCCCAGTCGTGCACTTGCTCTGGTTTGGACAACTATGAGTAGATGCCAAGCAGGAAGGTGGTCGGACTTAATTCAGAGGCCCCGGCGGAGACGGTCCATTCATTCAATGCATGACTTGTTTTCTCTCTTTTTTAAAACTTTTACCTTTTCTTTGGCCCTGAGTTGGTCAAACATCTCCTGAATCTCATGTTTCCAGTCATCCTGCAGGCAGTGGAAGGAGTCCTTGGGCATTTCAAAGAAACCAGACTCCTCTATGGTAGTTAGCTGGTCCAGGATATTGGTGAAAGATGGTCGTGCGTGGGGGTCGGGATTCCAGCAGTCTGCACGGGAGGCGTGAAGAAACAGAAAGCGGGAATAGACAGAGGTCAACACAAGACTTGGGATATGACGTGACCTCATTTACCAGAAAACTACCTCTCATTTCTCCTTCCAGAAACAGAGACTGGAACTTACATAACCCCAAGTGGGGCCAAGGAAATTAAACGAGCTGCCTATTATCACAGCTGTAAAGAGTGAAATTGGAGACAAAATGTAGCAGTTCTACTTGTTCTATTCCGTTAATTAAGTATTTAACTTAAAAAAAATTTTTTTAAAGAAAAGTCCTTATATAAAGTACTAGTGTCACAATTCAGTGTGTTATCATACTCCATGGTTCAAGTCCTGACCATGAGTAACTATACCCCGGACCTCACCTTCCCCCACCCAATGGAATATGAGGAGGCGAGGATAAGAAGCATCACGTGGGAGTCAGGCAAAGCGAACTCTACCTAATCCCAGCCGGCCACTACCCAATGGACGGCCACTGTCCACCCAACCTCCCTCTGCTCTGGACTTCTCACTTAGAAAGTTAAAGGGTTTGGCTAGATAACTTCAATGACTTCCTTTCTTATTACATGGTCTTCATTTCTGTACATAAGATACTCAGAAGTCCTAAAATAAAAGCTGCTATACCTTCTTATTTTGTGTTAAGCGACAATATGCCCAGACACTGGATAACAGCCTGTAGTTACTAAGTTAACTTCCACATTCCCCAGAGATGAAGAGCAGAGACTGGCTGCAGTGGGATACCGACATCACCTAGATGCAGCTCTTACACTGGCCCCCAGGATTCCTCCTTAGCCGACCAAAACTTTATCTCCTCTTTCAGTAACTGATCTTGTCAAAGGGCCAAACATCTATCAAGTACTTCTATGTACATAAACTGTCTCCAGTTTTGTTCGAGCCAGGGGTTACTTACCTTCCATGAGTTTGGCAAAAGGTTCTGGGCATGTGGAAGGAATAGGAAGGGCGAGTTTGTTCATGGCCACTCCGTAAGCCACTGCTAAGCCATCGATGCCACGGAAGGGCACCTCGCCGGTCAGAAGCTCCCAAAGCAGCACCCCATAGCTAAGGAGAGGAAGAGACAGAAGCCATATAATAAGCCACAGGTATAACTTCACTGAAATAGCTCCTGAGGCTTTTCTGAGCACCCTAGATTCTCCCCAGCACACCAGAGAAACGAATGAAATAGAAATACTAATGCAATATGAAGGGAAGCCATGAAGCCTACTTGTTAAAAGCAAAAACTCCAGAGTCAAGCACACTTGGTTTCAAAGTCTTGTTCTAAAATTTCCCAGCTACGTGACCTTGTGCAAGTTAACTTTATCTCTCAGAGCCTCTAATTCCTCACCTGTAATGTACAGATAACATGACCGGTCTCATCAGGCCATCATGCAATTAAATGAGCTACCACTGGGTTTAAATAAGCGCTTGATGGCCACAGCCAGTTTGTCACTGTTAATGAAATAAACTGGGAGAAGAGGTAGCCCAGTACAATTTTTTCTCTTTTCCATTTTAAGAAAACTTCACCTTTTGCCACAGATACTTTTTTTAGATTTACAAAAGCAGAGAGCTGACCACTCAAAACAGATTTTGCCTCTGTGAAAGATTTCTTTAATTGCCCACTAGGTTGAATAGATTCCTGCCCCTGGATCAGCGTGAGTGGGTCCTTAGCAGAGACCTTTGTCTATTTCAAAGAGAAAAGTTTCACAAGGATAGAAGGCATTGGTAGGACAGAGCCGTGTGTCACTGTGAGAGCTTCAGTGTGCCCTCCCTACCTTTCAAGTGCACATGAATTTTTTTTCTCATGTCCTCTGAGTCAGAGAATGCAAAGTACAAAGTGTAGTGGAAGAATTATCCTATGAATTCACAATTAGAACCAGGCAAAATCATACAGCATTCAATCCTCCCAGGAATAAGTTAGGACAAGAAACTGTAAGGCTGTGAACAGTCAGGAAGAATGGTTCTCCTTCTGTTTTCAACATTGACTTCAAACTTCTTGTAATACTTATCGATGGTTTGCAACTGGCAGCAAAGGTCATGTGAATTTTAAAAATAATAATAAACCCAGCATCTATTTATCATAATAGATACAGGTACTTTATAAACACCACCTTGAATCCCTATAACAAGCCTGAGAGGTGAGCATTATTGTCATGGGCAGAGAGGATGGTGAGCTTTAGATAGGTTTAGCAGTATATATTAAGGGCGTATGTGAAGCGTATCATGGTGGGCCTGGGCCAGCTCTCAAGCCCTTCTCTCTAGAATGCCTTTGGACCATTTCTCTGCTTGGTAAACTTTAATCACCTTTCAGGATCCAACTCAAACGTTCATTCATTTATTCATTCATTCAAAACACTGACTGTATATTTACTCTTCATCAAGCTCAATGTCAGGCCCTGGGATACAGGATAATAGACTCACATCTTCTCACAAAACGATTAGTGAGTGGGAGAGAAAAGAGGAAGACAACTAGAATACCAGAAAAGCACCATAAAAAGGCCATCTGAGCCACATCAAGAAGGAAGCAGGAGACTGCCCTGAGCTCTCAGGGTTGACTACCAAGTGAAGCAGGAGGTCGATGCTCCAAAGCCCCTGCTCCACGGGGGCCAGTGTGCACAGAGATAGGTGATCAAGAGTGGGCACCAGCCCTCGAAGAATCCCAAGTGATCTGGCATGGATCCAAAGAAAACCAGCTTGCTAACCAACGTGACGGCACATCAGGGGGCCTCAGAAGAACCCTCAGTGCCGCCCGGCCAACTCTCTGAGTGATGGCTTTACCCAAATGAGACCTCCAAATACTATTATTTTCTTTATGTGTCTTAACAGGAAAAAGGCCTAGTAGACAGTTGCAGGCCTTGACTTGTCTAGACAAAGGAGCTAGATTTTAGTCAGAGGCTAATGGCAACAATGTTAGACACTGCAGGAAGCCTTCCCTGACACCCCCAGATGTTATTCAGCCCTGTCTGGATTGCCACATAGTGTAGTTGTATGTTTACCAGCCTATGGGTTCCTAAGAAGCAGAAATAATAGCTTTTTAATCTTTGCATCCTCAGGACCCAGCCGGGGCTCTGGAACACAGTAGGAACTCATAGATATGTGAGTTGGTGGAGAGGCACGGGAGTGAGTGCCTGGTCAGACGGTCCTGCAAATGGTTTGCATAAACCTCAAATGCTGTCTCAAGAACTGCACTGTTCCACCTCCCCACAACAAACCTTAATGCAACTCATCTAGACAATGGGCTTGCCGGGTAGCTGCTACCACGTGACCTCGGAGAATCCTCAGTACTGCTAACCAGACTCCGGGGTTAGAGCTGTTTTCTGTTCTAGGCATTAATGCCCGTCCCCACCCTGGAAAACAAAAGCCACAGGTCCCACAGAACCCCTTTCTTCCATTCAGGCAAAGACAGCTGGTGTCTGAGCCCTCACTACTCCAAAAGACAGCAGAATGTTTAAAAAAATCCCATGGTGTCCTGCTTGCGTCCTCACACCCCTTCCGAGTGCTCCCCGTGTCCTGTGCAGATGCCTCTGGCCATCTAGCAAAGGGACAAGCCCAGGACCTACCCTTCTCAGCTTCCATGGGGGCAGTCCTGCTCTTACCTGGTTTGTTCCTTTGCTCACCACACTCTGTCCCATTTCAAGGGTTCTACAGCTAAGAGAAATGTGAGAATTGCTGATCAAGTCAGAAGAATGCTGCCTAAGAAAGATTTAGACAGACTTGAGCCAAATGCCTATTTTATCACTTACCTGCCACATGCCCTTGGGGAAGGAAGTTCACCTCTCCAAATCTCAGTTTTCTCAAGCATACAGTCAAGACAGAGATACCTACCTCACAGAACAGTTGCAAGGAATCACTAACACCAATAACTATTTCTCATCCAGAAACTACCAGCTGTAGCTAGTAAACATGGGTGGTTTCTCCTCAGAAAGGACATGAAATGGGAATGTGTCTGAGGAAGGTTACATAGAGTCTATAACAGGGGTCCTCAAACTTTTTAAACAGGGGGCCAGTTCACTGTCCCTCAGACCATTGGAGGGCCAGACTGCGGGCCCCGGGACGAGTCAGCTGCTAAGCAGGACAGGCAGCGGCAGCAAAAATACCCAGCGGGCTGGATAAATGTGACAAGGCGGGCTGCACGTGGCTTGCAGGTGGTAGTTTGAGGATGCCTGGTCTACAACACCTGGTGAGAGCCTTGCTAAGGGACACCAGTATTCAAAGAAGCAGCCTTCTGGGGGCTGACTAAAGCAGTCATCTTTCCTCTGCCAATGTCCCCCTTCATTTTTTACAATGGAAGGTGGGCAGTATAAATGAAGACTTGGGGCTGGGCCTGGGGGCTCGTGCCTGTAATCCTAGCACTCTGGGAGGCCAAGGTGGGTGGATTGCTTGAGGGTAGGAGTTGGAGACCAGAGTAAGCAAGTGTGAGACCCCATCTCTACTAAAAATAGAAAAATTAGCTGTGGCAGGCACCTGTAGTCCCAGCTACTTGGGAGGCTGAGGCAAGAGGATCTCTTGAGCCTAGGAGTTTGAGGTTGCTGTGAGCTAAGATGACGCCAGGGCACTTAACCCAGGGTGACAAAGTGACACTCTATCTCAAAACAAAACAACAACAAAAAAAAACCACTTGGTATTCCTTTGGCAGGAATAGAGCTCAAGAAAGAACTAGAGAAATGTAAGTTACATGGACCTGAGCCCCAAGCAGCAGTGAGCAGTAGAAGTCGTAAGACTTAACCTTAGGTTTAGTCTACTTTGTCACCTGCCCAAGACACAGGTCAAGAGGTCCCTTTCAGATCATTTACAAGCAGCCAGGAAGAGCCAGCTCAGGAAAATCATCACCACTGAATCTTCTCCCCCAACAGAGAACCACCGGCTCCTACAGGGCTACTGCTCATTTCCTAAAAGCCCTCACTGCCTAAGCCAAGCCTCAGAGAATTCACTCACGGTCAGAAACCAGCCACCTCCAGAGGCACAGGAATCCCCTCCACTGTTTTCTAGGGTCAGAGGGAGGGTGTTTTATTTTTTTCCAAGTGAGGAAAGGCATGGCAGCAGACAGCAACCCTTCCTGACCAAAGGCACAGCACCTCTGCACCTGCACTGGGCCCGAGTAGGCTCAGGCCCCAGGCTCTGAGAGGAGAGGCTTGGTGTCCCCTGACTGGGATGGGCTGGGGAATCGGTGACACCATGTTCCAAGAAGCGTGCTGACTGCTTAATAATCTTTGGATAGTTGAGCTAATATATTGAAAATGCTTTGTAAATTGTAAAATGACATATAATTATTCTTTTAATTGTTGCTAACTCGTCCTTCATTCAAAATAAGAATATTTTTATTAACACATGTATGTGTATATGATATATAATAATACCTTAATGTATTCCTTGACATAACATATTTATTACCATGGTAATATGCTCATGGTTTACTATATTTAAAAAGCAGCTTATAAAACAGAAGAATAATCCCATTTTAAATGATAGGTAGATGAGCCCAGGAACAGGAATAAACACATCCAAAAAATCAATATAGGTTATATGGAGGTTTAGGGTGATTTTCTTTTCTTCTCTTTCCTTTTTTGTTTATCTATATTTTTTAATGCTTTTCTATAGGGAACATTTTTTACTATTCTAATTTTAAAAACGTAAGATGATTAAGAAAATGCTCATCTGACATAAAACAGGTAAGAAGTTCTTAAGGGGGATGAGGCCCTCTGGCTATACCCACTGCACAAACAAGGGGAAAGATTTCAGCCACTACTCTTCTTAAGGCAGTCTCCAATCCAAGCAGACTAGGAACCTTACACAGTTGAGGGTCTGGGCCATTGTCATCTCATCCCACATCACAGCATGTGGAACAGACCCTCACAGACACACTGGAAGGACAGGGTGAAAGACAAACTCAGTGGGCCCTGGGCACCTGGCAAGGGCAGAGGGACAGAGGCCCAGGCCCTGGGTAAGTTTCAGAGGGGAGGGGATGACGGAGCCTCAGACTCAGCTGGTAGCTGGCTCAGAGTCCGCATTCAACAAACACTTCTTGAATGAGTAAATGTATTACAAAAGTCAATTTGGAAACCAGCTTTGAACCAAGTTCCTAGGCATGCTTTGGCCCTCCCTGGGCCACCCTGCTGGGCCCTAGGCATGCTGGGTTGATCATCTTAGAAGAGGAATAGGAGCGTATTGATGGTGACATGGCTGCAAACACAGACTTTTAAAACCTGAGACCCATACCTAGTTCTAATCACCACTTCCCATCTATCACTAGGTGATCTTAGGCACACGAGTTAAACCGTGTGAGCCTTATCTATCAAGTGGAAATAACAATACCTACCTTGGGGTATGAATTATACGAATGAATAAAAGATGTGCAGCATTCAGCACAGAGCCTGGCCCACCAGCAGCTGTGGGTGCGGCACTATTGCTGCCAGTGTACAAGTGCTGCTGTGTATACAGCACAGGGTACACATTTTCCTCTGGTAGAGATAAGCAGTAATTTGGGGCCATTTAGACAGGGAAATTTGAGGAGTGAGGGATTAAAGGCCTATTTAATGGGTGATAGATTGTGTCTTGCAGAAAATCCTGCAGCATAGAAGCTAAGAAAGCTGGAAGGGAGCTGGGCAAACTATGTTTTCAAACAACATTCACCAACCAAACTGCCTCAGGTGGCTTAAGTCCTGGAAACGATTTTAAACATGAGACGTGTCACGTGACAATACCCAAGCTACTTCACTGACAGTGCCGATTAGTGGGTTTATCACCAAGCTACTCTTTAGAAAGTAGAACAACCTCATCAGATTCCTCTCACCAGAGGTGCTTCAAACCTGCTTTCAGGATCAGTGGGTGAAGGGCAAGAGCTAGGGGTAGTCTTGAAAGCAGGATCCTTTGGGTAAAAAGTGAAAGGTTTTGCCCTTCTCCCTTCCATGGAGGACCAAATCATGCAAGGACCCTGTCCTCCCCTACCCAACCATTTCTGTCACCGTGAGACCCTACATTTAGCAGTTGGGCTTTCCCTTCCCACTAGCAATGTCACACGGATGTTTGACACAACTTTGTCCAAATCATCACCAGCAGAAACCCCTGGAGTACATGGTAACAAACCCGGGCAATCGCAGGGTCACATTGGAGAAGAAACCGAGTGGGAATACTGGAAGTGGAAACAACCCCACTCCTGAGAAGTCAGTTCTCTCATGGAGAAAGCTGAGAGTAAGTTAGCTGAGTGTGACAAGCAGCTGAGCGTCCCCTACATCCACTCTCCCCATTGTCCAAGGTGGAAGTTTTGGCTGGGCACACAGCTGTCCAGCTAGCACCTACGTCGTCTGGGTCACGTAGAGCCTCTGTGTCCACATAACCAAGGGCAGGCCATGGGGTCTGTGCAGAGGAGGAGTGCACAATCTCAGGTTTGTCTCCAAATTAAAAAGAAACTGCTTGCCACTATGGATAAGCCCTCTTTCCCCCTTTTAAAGATGGTAAAACAGGAGTAACAGTCTCTCAAATGCCATTCAGGCAAGAATAATGCGTTACAGGAGCCTGAAAGAACCTGGTCCAGAACGATCTCCTGGGGCACGGCTGCCCTGCTAGCCTGGACTGTCTGGACCACTCCCTGAAAGAGACATACGCTTCTATCTTGTTTAAGCCTCCATATCTGTAGGTCTCTTTGGGAAAGCAGCTTAGCTTAATTAACATATCGATTAGGGCGGTGCCTACGGCTCAAAGGAGTATGGCGCCAGCCCCATATACCAGAAGTAGCAGGTTCAAACCCAGCCTCGGCCAAAAACTGCAAACAATAAATAAATAAAATATTGATTAATCTCATTAGCATGTGGTTAAGTAATAAAAGTATTAAATTAAAGCCACTGTTTTTATAGATCAAAAATAGTTGACTATTAGCATATAGCTCAGCCTAACAGGATCAGGTCATATACGAGGTTGGACAAATAAGTTTGCCAACTCATCCTAGAAAAAGTGCTACATCCCTCACTGCTGAGTATCTCTAGGGTCACCTTTATTCCCCTTGGGAAGCTGCACACTGATGCCAGTGCCTAGTCCACCCTTCAAAGCAATTTTAGGGATCTTTTTCTGGAATGGCCACCAGAGCTGCTGTCGTACGAGGCCTGACAAGGAAGTTCCCAAACTTGTCCCAGAAAAAGTGCTACGTACCTCATTGCTGAGTCACCTTCAAAGTCCTCCCCTCAGCCATCTAGTGACCGTAGTGATATTCAGCAATGAGGTATGAAGTACTTTTTCTAGAATGAGTCTACGAACTTAACTGTCAGACCTCATATATTAAGGAAAACAAAACTCATTTCTTCTCATTAGCTAATTTCACCCTGTAATTAATGTGTGGTAGAATATAATTCAATACACAGATGCTACAAATCATCACTGAAAGAAGTTAAAGAAGGCTTAAATAAATGGAGAGATGCTGCATATTCATGGACTGAAAAATTTATTACTATTAAGATGTCAGCAGCCTAGAAAGTATACTACAAATTTGACATAATTCACATCAAAATCCCAGCTGTCTATTTTGCAGAAATTAACAAAATCATTCTAAGATTCATAAGGAAATGCAACAGACTCTGAATGGCCAAAATAATCTTCAAAAAGAACAAAATTGCAGAACTCATACTTCCTAATTTCAAGTCTAATCAAGAGAGGGCAGCATTGGCATAAGGACAGACGTACAGATTAATAGAATAACAGAGAAATCTAGAAATAAACGTTTCTATTCCTGGTGATAAGACAAACATCTTGGGAAAAAAAATTAGTCTTTTCAATAAATAGTGCTGGGAAAACTGACAGCCACATGAGAAAAAAATAAAGTTGGACTCCTCTGTCACACCACAAACAAAAATTAAGTTAAAAAGGATCAGAGACCTAATGTAAGAGCTAAACTTATAAAACTCTTTAAGAAAAAATAGTTATAAATCTTCATGATCTTGGATTAGGCAATGGTTTCTTAGATGTGACCTCCCCAATCAAAGTATAGCATCAAAAATACAAAAAACAAAACAATCTATGAAATGGAAAAAAATTTTTCAAATCATGTATCCGATAAAAGACTCGCATCTAAAACATAAAGAATTCTTATAACTCAACAATAAAAATTGAAAGTTTTTACCCCATTTTTAAATTAGCAAAGAATCTGAGTAGTCATTTCCCTAGAGAAGACACACAAATGGCCAATAAGCACATGAAAAGATGCTTAGCATCCCTGGTCGCTTAGCAAAGTTGAAAACCACAATGCGATTCCTCTTCACACCCACTACAATGGCTACAATAAAATAATTTTTTTTTTAAACAGACAATAAAAGTGTTGAAAGGATGAGGGCGGTGCCTGTGGCTCAAAGCAGTAGGGCACCAACCCCATATGCCAGAGGGGTCAAACCAGCTCCGGCCAAAACTGCAAAAAAAAAAAAGTGCTGAAAGGATGTAGGGAAATTGAAACCCTCATACATTGCTAATGGGAATATAAAATGGGACAGCCATCGTGAAGAGGTTTGGTGGTTCCTCAAAAAGTTCAATGTAGAATTACCATGTGACTCAGCAACTCCACTCCCGGGTATAGACCCGAGGGAGGTGAAAATACGTCTTTACACAAGTGCTTGTACATAAACGTTCACAGCAGCATTATTCATAATGGCCAAAAAGTGAAAACAGCCCACATATCCATCAATGGATGAATGAGTAAACAAATATGGTCTATTCATACAATGGAATATTATTAAGTCATAGAAGGAATGAAGCTTTGATAAAAGCTACAACATGGGCTCAGTGCCTGTAGCTCAGAAGTTAGGGCACCAGCCACATACACTGGGGCTGGCAGGTTCGAACCTGGCCCAGGCCTGCCAAACAACAATGACAACTACAACAACAACAAGAAATAGCCAGACGTTGTGGCAAGAGCCTGTAGTCCCAGCTACTATGGAGGCTGAGGCAAGAGAATCCCTTAAGCCCAAGAGTTTGTGGTTGCAGTGAGCTGTGACGCTATGGCACTCTTCCGAGGGCATAGTGAGACTGTCTCAAAAAGAAAAAAGAAGCTACAACATGCATGAAAACATGCTAAACAAAAGAAGCCAGTCGCGAAAGACCACATATCATACAATTCCATGTATGTAAAATGTCCAGAATAAGAAAATCCAGAGAGACAGAAAATAAATAATTGCTTGTGAGGGAGTATGGGGAGGAGGGAGACAAGAGAATGAGTATAAATAGGTTTGGGGTTTCTTTTTTGGATGATAGAGCTATCCTGGAAGTAGTTAGTGATTATAGTAGAATAAGCGGGGGCCCTAAAAATATGTCTGTGCCCTAATACTTAGAATCCTTATTGGGGATAGAATTTCCCCTAGGGCCTGTGGAGGTTAAGGACCTACTGATACTAATTTCAGACTTCTGGCCTTCAGAACTATGAAAGGATAGATTTCTGTTGTTTTAAGCCATTAGGTTTGTGGTAACTTGTTACAACAAGGCTAGAAAACTAACGACGACAGAGGTCAATGCACAACTTTGTAAATATTACTAAAAACCATTGACATATGATGTGTAAAGGGTAAACTTTTTAGTATGTGAATAATATCTTGTTATTGAAAAATTATTTTTTAAGTACATACACACACATGCATACACACAGCTCACTTTATAACACATCAAGAAATAGTAACTTCACAGACTGATGCACAGCGACAGCTGACAGCCCTTTCTTTTGTATACCAGGGTATGTTACTCCTAGCCCACAGCCATGAGGGTGCACACTCCACAGAAGCTCATCCTCCTTCCATGGGGACAAGATGTTTTAGATCCACGTTCCTGTGACCTCTGGGGCTGACATTTACTAGGAGGATGGTTGGTCACTTCTAGTCTGTGGCTCTGCTGCTCTTGGGGCGTGCTTAGGACTCATCTCCTATTTCTAGATCAACATCTAACAGAGCTTTGACTAAAAGATCAACTAGATAATTGGGAAGGACAATTTCTAGGCTACCAAGAAAAAAAGAGACAGGACAAAGAATACCCATTAGCTCAGGAGTTTACAGTGAGGACACCGGGTTAATCTTCTTCCCAAGTCCAGCATAGCAGCCACTAAAGCCTAACACTGGTGCTGAGTGAGCCAGGCTGACCCTGGGGAAAGTGCCCTTACCACCCGGCAGGCCAGAGAGGGGAGCACAGGTTGCCCCTAGAATCTGCTGGCCTCTCCTAGGACTTAGTCACAAACACAAAAGGTAGAGAGGTACTGAGGTAGGACCTGCCACAGTGCTATAGGGATTTTTTTGGTTGCTGAAACTATTCCCTGTTACTATGGGAATTAGCAAAGATGGCTTTAAGGGAATCACTTAGACCTACTTGGGGTGTCTGGGAACCTCAGCTCTCCAAGTCCTGGAACAAATGTGCAACTGAGACAGACCTGGGGGACGCCTCCCTGCCCCTCCAGACCTTACCTCCACACGTCGCTGCCTTTGGAAAACAAAGAGGCCCGAATGACTTCGGGTGCCATCCAAGCGTAGGTCCCTGCCGCACTCATCTTGGTGGTTCGGTGCCATTCCCGAGCCAGGCCAAAATCAGTGATCTTCAGAATCTTGTTGCTCAGGTCTCCATTCTCCACCTTCTGGAGGATTAGTACTGGGCGAGGAAAGGAATACAGAAGAAACCAGAGTCTGCATTAATCACCAGGAAACCACTGACTATAGAACCCTCCTGCCATCTTCCTGGCCTCTCCCGTGGGGTCCGGTATCCAGCTGCCACAGATTGACGGTAGCAGACACCATTTCTTAAATACCTAAAATGCATCCGTTTTGGTGCCACGTATTTAAAGATAGTGTCTGGACAGTTGGCATGAAACTGTCCAGGTTACTTTACCTAAACTCTTAAGAAAGCACGTCTTTTGGGCACTGAGATTTCCTCTTAATCTGGAAACTCACCTCACCTGTGAGGACAGGCAGACAAGTGGAGAGGTCAGAGGCCTCACACATGTTCACACCCATGATGCTCTCTGTGAACGTGCCCCAAGAAGCAGCAGCAAGTCAGCAGCAAGTGTACTGAAGTAGTCACCCTTTAGCCCTTGTCTCCCAAGTTCTAATGCCTGAGCGTTCAGCATGGGAATCGTCTTGGCCGTCACCTCACCCATGTGACAGTCCCAGAGATAAATATGCCCTTGTGGGAACCAATCTTGCAGAAAAGAGCAAAATCACTAGTCAACTCACGTGCTCTAAGCTAAGCCAAGGCACTCTGTGTGAGTGGACAGCTGGGAGCTCCTTGGATGTGTGAAAGCCATGCCTCCATTCTCGCACGTGGGTGGTTCCAAAGTCCCGTGCAAAGGTGGCCTCCTATGGGCCAGACACTGAGTCACTTGGAACTGAGAGCTTGAACTCAGAAATACAGGGAAGGAGGCTTGGCGCCTATGGCTCAATCGCTAAGGCGCCAGCCACATACACCTAAGGTGGTGGGTTCGAATCCTCAGCCCGGGCCCGCCAAACAACGATGGCTGCAACCAAAAAATGGCCGGGCGTTGTGGCGGGCACCTGTGGTCCCAGCTACTTGGGAGGCGGAGGCAGGAGACTCGCTTGAGCCCAGGAGTTGGGGGTTGCTATGAGCTGTGGCGCCATGGCACTCTACCCAGGGGGATAGCTTGAGGCTCCGTCTCAAAAAAAAAAAAAAAGAAACAGACAACTGAACTGTATATATATTTTTTTTGAGACG